>VXAD01003137.1:1547052-1677996 GCA_013399195.1 Dicrurus megarhynchus
TTTTTTAACTGTCTCTGCTTTCCTCTCAGATCTGGGAGTACCAACACAGCATTTCCAAGGTAAGGTTGCAGAGTGTTTGTGCAGACAAACAGCAATGTCACAAGGCTGGGGAGGAGGATGAAATAAATGTTGCCCAAAACCTCTTAATCTGAAACAGCAAACAGTACTCCACATTAATTAAAGCATTATCATTTGTTGCAGATGAAAGGAGCAGAACTGCATGACTCAATGGTGCATCCTTCCCAAGAGCAGCAAATTTAGATTATAAGGGGGTTTTATCAGATTTTAAAAAAAATCTTCAGTTTTACCCTGGGTTTTCAGTGCTTAGCTCTGCTTAACTGCAGAATCACCTTCAGTTACTGGCAGATCCAGTGTTGAACACCAGCATATGTTGGGCACACATGCAAAAAAATTATAATCTAAAAGTTATAACCTGCTCGAGTTTTTTCAGTCTATCTTTATAGCCCATTTCTTTAGGCAGCGCAACTTGTGATTTTTTTTTTTAATATACTGCTTGGAAAAGTACAGGCAGCTTACAGTGACAAACCCCCTGCCCCCAACAGTCAGAGAGTTTGCATTTTTCTATTTCCTAGAATAAATTCATTAATGAATGCCACAAATAATTTGCCTAAATGTATGTAAAACTCATATATTACATTTCAGATTATTTTTTATTGTTGTTACCAAGCCTTCCTAACAGAACAGGCAATTAGTTAAATATTTTCTTAGCTTACACTATCTTCCTGAAAGATTTCTTTTCTAACAAAATATTATTTCTGAAAAAAAATATGTGGATAGCTTTTAGGTGGTTTTTTGGGTGTAGGATTTTTGTGTGCGTGTGTGTGTTAGTCTCCCTGCTGAATGTACTTATAATGTCAGAGAGACTGAGAGGTGATTTCTTACTCCATTTCCTCCAGCTATAATTTACCACAGGATTGTAGATGTATGTGAACTATAACATAGGGAAGGAAAAAGTAGTATTTCCCACTATATTGATATTATTGGGTAGACTGGATAAAACACTACTGACTTAAGCTCCAGGCCTGGTGGAACACACGTCATTTTTGTTTTAATACAGAATTTGACAGGTCTGTACTTTTTATTTTATTTCTTAATTAATGTTTTTATTCATGGGAATTAATTGTTCCCCTTGGCACGGACGGCCCTGAAGTCATTGCCCCTCACTTGTGGGTGGAGGGGCGAGTTATTCATTTTGGTTGTCACAAAACCTATTTTGTACCAGTTTTTTTTCTCCCATTTTCCAGGGCATACAGCTCTTCCCTCTGCTTTTGTCTTTTTCTGCAAATATCTGAGCCAGAGAGCTGATGCCCTGTGTCCTCCTAGGGAAGTCCACCTATACTTTCTCTGCCATGAAATTAAAACAGATAAAAGTCAAAATTTGGGTCTGGGAAACAGCTTCCACTGAAAAGTGCTTGTGGCTATGATCTTGCTGTATTTTCTGCAGGATAGGTAATTTAAAACTAATACTCTCTAGAGCCTGGGACCCCATAGGAACCCCTCTATTCTGCTGGATCCCCTGTGTTTCATCCTGCCTAGCCCTCCTTACCAGAGTCTCAATTTATTCCCATATTTTACCAAATTTCTGTCATGACATCACTGGGTACATTCCCATGTCCTTCATGGAAAATGAGCTGAGGTTTTGTATGAATGTTCTGGGCTTTATGTTTGTTTTTTTAGGCACACTTGCTGCACAAGGCTGTGCTGTTGCAGTAGGGGGACACAGAACTACTATTTCAGATCCAGCCATGGAGAGGTTTCTTTTCCTTCAAAGCAGCTCCTCTTTGAGATCCTTGGCCACAGGAATTGTGGCAGCAATTACCTGGCCCCAGGTCTGCTGTGAGTGCTCATGCCCTGAAGGGAAAGCAGGATTTATCCCTGTTCTTCCTGCAAGTCTCTTCCTCTCAGAGCCTTGGAAGAGAGCACAGCATCTCAGCAGAGCCATCCTAATTAGAAAGAGCCAACAGGCTGCCACTTCATTTGAACTGCCTCTTTTCACCTGCTTATTTGGAGGGCACAAATCCCATCAAACCAGAAAATCTCTGGGTGGCCTTACCATTTTTACTGGGGTAGGAAGTGAGTTTCTACTCTTCCAGCAGAAAGCAGAAAAGAGGACACAAACACACAAACACATAAACAGACTCTTATCTGTTTCTTTAGGGAAAGTTGCATTTTTGGGACAGTATTTCCAGACTGTTTGTCTGAGACGTGGCTTAAAGATTATATCCCTAATTAAAATGGAACAAATATCCAATGCTCCAGAGCCAACACAACAGTGTAAGGGAAATGTGGCCAGCCTTCGAAAGAGACTCTCATTCTTTCAGCAACTGATGTAGTTGTGTTGGCAGTGATGAGCACAGACTGGAGAAGGAGCCAAAACCATATGAAAAATACATAAAATGACAACCTGCTGTCACATCTCCTCGAGTTATGATCTCATCTTGATTTCCAAGCCAAGTCAGCCTTTACCTTGTTAGTAGCACTGATAAGGGACACCGATCACATTGGCAGGAAGTGGAATTTCTGGATAACTAATTGGTGGTGTCATTCCCTCCACCTTCATAGCCCAAATCCGTGCTGCACCTTATCCCTGAAATTCAGTTTGGATGTTTTGGGCTGCCAGAGGGTGACACAGCACCCAGATCCTGCCCCTAACACTGATTAACTTTCCCACAGCAGGTTTCACCAGAGAGTCCTATTAATCAGAGGTGCCCTGCTCAGGTTCTAAACTGGGTAATTAATTTTTCCCTGCCTGCATTACCTTTGTAGATTCAATTACTTTACTGCTTTTTTCCCTTCTTTTTTTCTGTTAAAACACGTTTTCCTGAAATGGTGTGCAGTCTGTAATTGCTCTCATACATGAATCCACCTCAGATACAGCTGTATTTGAACCAGAAAAATTATGTCCCTCCCAACATTTGTATAGCTCTTGTAGACACTCTAGGAAGTGAAGACTATATCTGCTTCGTTGGTGATATAATAGCGGTTCAAGATATATCATCACCATACTTTGAAGTAAATATACCCACATTTTTAATGCACTTGAAAATGCATGAGTGCTGCACCTTTTATGGGTCCATTGCCCTCAGCATATGAGCCCCAGAGACCTGGAGAAAATCCTTCATGTCCCCACCTAAATCAGTATGTGGAGGGCATTCTGATGAGAGAGGGTGCAGGCCCCAAATATTTTGTTTTTTCTGGGGCACAACACATCTTTTAGCTGCCACAGGTCTTAACTATTCTTATAGCTCTTAGCCATATTCTTTGCTATTACTCCAAAAATAAATATAACCTGTAGCTTAGTTCACCAGAGCTATCCAGAAGCGTGGACATAAATTCCAAATAGTCAAATAAAACTTCATACATTAAATGAGGACAGAGAGCAGAAAGTTTTGATTCAAGGCTGATACTGTACAGGTTGTTGCACACATATAATTTCCATCCCTCTGAGAGATTAAAAGGAAGAAATAATAAAAAAAAAATGTTGTTAGTAGGCCTATCACTGAGATCTGTGGCAGGGGAATATTGATTTGGCACTGCTAACCTGCAGGAAAGGCAGGGGTTCCTGCATTTGCTGTAGCAGTAATAAGGTGAAGCTGCACTCCTCAATGATGTTCCTCTCCAAACACAAACAATCAATATTCAGGACTGCTGTTCCCTACAGGAGAAGCCCCCAGCAGGAGAAGATGAGGAATTAATTGCTCTGCCCACATGGATTTTAACACATTCACCGTGGGACTATGTTGGTTCTGTGCTTTTTGCCCTCTGGACACTGCGAGGGGACTCTCAGACTTGATGTGAGGCTGGTTCAGCTGCTGCTGTGAGATCAGTACTGCTGGGGATCCCCAGGTGAACTGGACACTGAATTTTCATGTAGCAGTAACAGACCTTTTTAGCACAGCACCACCTTCGCAAAGCATCAGAGCTGCCAGCACAGGAGGGCACCGGGGCAGGTCTGCAGTGGCCTGACAACATTTAGGGGGGTCAGAGACCTTCCCTCACCTCATTAAGTTCCAGCACTTGGTCAGTGCAAGGAGGAGAGAGGAGAAAGGAGAGATGACACGTGGAAGGCGAGGAAAAAAGAACAGATAACAGAAGAGAAGCACACATTGTGTTTGCCTTGGGACCTGGAACTGCTTTTCCTGCCTCATAGAGCAACATATAAAATTAACTTTTTTCATAATTAAAATAATAATATATTGGCACTCCTCCAGCAAAAGGAATTTTCACATCTGGAATGGCATTCAAATTCCAGCTTGTTTTCAGCACAGATGCAACACAGAATTTGGGTCCAGTGTGAGACCTTGAGGGTCTATGTTCTTAGGTCAGCAGCAGTGATCCAAGTGTAATATTGTGGTTTCTGTGTGCAATTCTGGGTTCTTCCTCTGTCCCATCCTCCCATCTCCTGGTAGAGTTAAGCAGGAAAAGACTTTGAACCACAGCCCACGTGCTGAGGACAGCTCTTCAGGGCATCCTGAAGGCTCAGCAGTGCAGGTATCAGGACCTAAGAATTTGTGTTTTAGGTCATAAGTGCATCATGAAGGAGTTATTCCATGATCCTCACTCCTGAGGACAGGAATCATGAAGTGTGGATGCCGAAATGCTGAACATTTCTCTGTAGAGGGCTTTGTTCAGTTCTGAAAGATCACCAGACATCACCCCAGCTGGGAGTGCAAAATGGCCAGTCACCACAAGTGCTTTTCATACTCGCGTTTCCCACTATACAAAAATCTAATTTTCCTTAATGTCACGCTGCCAGTACATTATCATCCACTTCTGTGCCCTTTCTGCTGCTGAAATGGTGAGAAAAGCATGCGGGAGCAGGGAATTGAGTGTGAGTCGAGGGCCAGTGTCTTAATCATTACAATAATCTACTTTTCTGCTTTCCAGCAAAAACGAAGAGCAAGAAAATTGAAAGGGACATTGTGGCTTTTTCATTGATTCTGAAACATTTTCTACTTTTTAGCACTGTAGACTTTATTCTAAACATTTGTTAATGTCACGGCTGCAGAAAGGCTCTGCTGAATGCCCATTCCTCTTTCTTTTTATTGCAGATTAGACACCACAGAGAGCTTCAGGAACTGCACCCAGCACTTTCCAAAGCGCTGTTCCCACAGCTGTGAGGCTGGGAATGTCCCACTGCTGAAACTCTTGCTTGCTCAGCAGCCACAGGCAGCTCAGAGTTCAGCTGCCTTTCTCACACTCTTGGTAAGATCTCACCTGGAGGGATCAGCAGAGTTCTCTAACACCCTAAGGAGAGTTTAGGACGATTTATATAGGAATTTTTAGCTATTCTTTAAAGCTCTGGAATTTAAAGAGAGCCTAAATTTCAGATCTAGGCTTTTGGCTTAGGTTCAACCTTAGTTTGCAAAGAGCTGTGAATAGAATGTCTTGTCACAGCCCCCTCCCAACCTGCCCCAAATTTACCTTTCCTTGGGCCAGCCACATGAAATCATTTCCATGACAATAAACAAATCACTTAAAATAAAAATACCAACTGTGAAAATAAAACCCCCCTTTATTGCCCTGGCATTTCAGTACAGACATTAAATTATTTTTTTAAATGGTAGTAAAGCACAAAACAAGAAAAAAATGTGCTTTGATTTGTGTCTTTGGCTCCCACTAGACCCAAACACAAGTGAGTTTCACATAAAGAGTGCACTGTTAGGTTGGCCAAGCCTATAAAGGCAAAAATCAATAAAAATCCATAGGTCAAACTAGTTATACCATATTTTGTTTATATTACTTTACTTATTTTCAGTCTCCAAGCACTTAATAAATTATTTTGGTTTTATTCCTCACTCTGCATTTCACTCCCTTCATTTTGTAGGGTAACCTTGTTTAAATCTATATGAGTTTGTCTTTGGGAGGAGATATTGATAATACTATTGTGGTTACATAATATCTTACAACTAATTTTAGCAGAAAATTCTCTCAAATCACCCAGGAAATTCTTGGAAAACAATTGCACATACTTGTTTTTTGGAAATAGTGCTAGGAATTTTTCTTTCTGGTTAGAGGAAATTTAAGATGGAAATCACTGTAAATATAAAACAAACCTAACTCTGTAAATGTGGTTGTCACCTGAAGAGTTTATAGTACAAGAAGAGCTGGTCAAATGTCTACCCATCAGTAAAATAAATAGTTCTTGAAATCGCATAAGCAAGTGTAAGAAAATTATTAAAATATTAAGGGAAAAGAAAAATTTATCCTGTGGAACATATCCATGTGGTCCAACTACTACCTCTAGCAGGGAGCTAGGCTTTGCTCTGTAAAACTGAGCAAAATTGTAGTTAATCTAACAGTAAATAATTCACACACAATTTTAAATGCTGGACTGAAATAAACACATTTATCTTGACTTTTTTTTTTCTATTTTTTTTTAGGGCTATATTTGCACGGATCTTGATAAAAAGAAGAAAATCCACATATTCTTTCCTTCAGAATTCTTCTTCTAACTTCTAATTAATTTTGCACATTCTCTGAGACGTGCACTTCCACCTTTCCAGAAAAGCCATTTCCTCCGATTTGTATCAACCACGAATGCGCTGCTCCTTCTGGAGACTTCTCGCTGCTGCTTCATGAATCCATTCGAAGTCTTTCCTTGGAGGAGCCGCCCCCACTGCTGTGTCAATGATTGGTGCTGGCAAGGAGGACTCGTGGCTCTCCTGAGCAATCAACCTGGCAGTTATCAGTAGCGAACACCGCGCGCTGCAGCAGAACGCCGCGGAGGCGGGAGCGGGGAGGCCACGGGTGGTACCAGGCGGATAATGGAAGTGTAATTGGGAAATGGTGGGCCCAGCTGACTGCTCTGAGCCTCGGGCAGGTGACACGCTTAAGGAGTGGTGTTAATTTCTGCTGGCCAGGCTGTTTCCAGCCTGGCTCGCAGGTAAACGGGGTCCGATGCCCGCGTGAGCCAGCGACTGAATAGATGGTGACTGAGGTTTGCGTGCCTCAGTTTGCCAGTGCAGCCCAACGCCATCCCAACAGCATGTAGGTATGCTGTTTAAATAGCCAGCAGCAGAAGGTAAGGAGAAAAGAGTGGAAACTCTGTTAGCTGCATTCCAAGTTTATTTTCTCCTGCCCTAAAGAGGGCAGGGGCCAGTTAGCTTGAAGGGAGGCTAAACAGAGAGACCCCGGTTGTTCTCTCGCAGTCAGTTTTAAGGTATTACATCATCAGGTAGAGATAACAGAATGAACCAATCATGAAAGAAGGTACATGATAGTAAACCAATAAAGACCTCTCAGGGGAGGAACAAAATCAAACAAATAACAAAACAGCTGGAGGGTATTTCAAACCACGCTGGCCTGTTACAGGACTTGAAACTTCTGTGAGTGACATGCGAGGGGTATGTTGCTAGGCTATAGGATAGCAACAGAGTGGGGTTAGAAAGCTCAGTCTCCTGTCCTCCTGTGTTCTGGGCGTGGTGGAGCAGCAGCACTGCTTATGTGTGCGTAGGTATTTAAACAGGGAAGAGCAGAGAGTCTGTAACACAACTGAGTTCCTTAAAACTGTGTGGATCGACAGATACAAATGGGGTCTTTTCAAGCACAGTTATTTTACAGAAATCCTTACACGGAAAAAGTGGTGCTCATGCTCAAACCTGCGCTGCTTGGAGCCCAGTGCTCCATTTCACGTGAGTGGTTTTATGCCCAGTTCTCACCCCTGTGCCCAGCCTGCGCCTTTCTCTGGGAGCTTGCCAGGAACACGATGAGCCTGAGCTGCTCCAGGCACAAGGGAGGCCACATTAAGGTGATATTTTATGTACTCAGGGTCCAGGGCTGGTTCTATGAGGGTTCACTTTGCCTGTGTTGCATTACATGTGTGCATCTCTTCCTGCATCTTTTTAAACAATTGTCTCTTGCTTCTCCCTTCCTCCCCCCACAGCGTGACATCTCTGGAATCCACAGGCTCTGGGACTGGGCTTGGCAGGGTCTGTGCTGCACTGCAGAAGGAAACTGGACCCTAAACCTGTGAAATCTGTTGTAAAGCATGCCGAGGTTTTACATCTGAGCTGCTGTTTGTGTGCCACTTTGCTCTCCACGTCATTTTGTATCTTTTAATTAATAGGAAATTTTGGTACCTTAAAAAAAAAAGGTTCCTATATAATCGAATGCAAATGCTCAGTTCTCTTGGCAATAGCTTTCTACTGCCTATCCCCCTGAAGACTGGTTAATTATCTGATTTAACACCAATTCCTTATGATGGCAGCTGACAGGAACACGTATGGGATATCTGAGACTGGTCCAGGGTTCTGAAATTGTCCAGCACCTCAAAACGTGATCTGACTTGTTTGGTGCTGAAGAACACCTGAAGGTTATCAGAACTTGTGTAAGGTACAGACAAGCTTGCATTTAGTGCTGTACTATGTGGTTTGTAAAGTGCAACAGCTCTACAGTTATACATTAACACCATGAAATTGAAGTGGGTTTTGCATATTACATTAATTCCAGTTAATAGGGAATTAGTGCCACCTAATGTAAAAATGTAACCCAAGTGTCTCTGATAAAGGGAAGGCTTTCTCACTGTTTCTCTCCCGTTTGCAATAAACACTAGGGAAATAAAAATTACCATGGATTATGGAGCTGTTAAATATTATATATTTCTGTGCTATTAAATGTCATCTATTACCATTACATAAACTTTACCTTTGATTAGCAACAAATATTCTGCTTTATTCTGAGAAATTGGCCATTTCGTAATGCTCTAAAGGATTAATTGTGGTAATGAAATATTTCCCTGTCACAGTCTTGTGTAAACTGTAATTATTTTGGCCCCAGTTCTGCAAAAGCGTATGCAAGTCCTTAATTGCACTCAGGTGAGGAGAATTAAGTGCATGCATAAATATTAATGTGGGTAGAAGCAAGGTCCTATGTGTAGCTTTTTTCTCCTTTTACCGACTGTATAAGCCTGAATTCCAGGCACGACCCAGTCTCTCTGGCTGTTTTATAGGAGAAAAAGAACACTTTAATAAAAATTAGTGAGAGCAAAGATAAATACAGTGAAGGAATGCTCTGGGTCCCCAATAATTAATTACCTATCACTTATCTGTTTTGTTCTGTTGGTTTTGAAGTAAGAGTGTATCAGCCCATGACACCTTGAAAAGGGTCAGGATGAAGTAGAAGTAAATATTACTGGAGCTTTTGAGAATGTTTAGGTCATGATGCTATAACCACTTCCAGGTGGGTGGTTTTGGTGCATGATTGACAGTGTGTCATAAATGAGGTGTGAGGAGAAAAGTGCCCAGTCCCAGCTATTCTGTTTTATTCTTTAATTATGGTTAATGTCTGCCTGAACCTGAGCATGCAACTTCAAGAAAGTGAGGGCCAAACCCCCCAGCATCTCTGTTTCTAATGTGAATTTTGTGAAATTTGTCATTTGGTTACATTAAAATTTATAATAGGATACCGAATTTTTCTTAAAGCCTGAAATTTATAAAAATTATAGAATCAAATAAATCTTAAAAAAATCCAACCTACAATCTGGCTTAACAAACTTGACTTCGAACCGTTAGAAAGATGTTATTTTGACATATAAACAATGAATATTGTGAGAGATTTTACAATAAATTTCAGCACAATCCAATTTTTTAACAAAAATACAATACTTAGGGAGAAATGCATCTAGGTAGGATGTTTTGACTATTACAGTATGAAGTGACTCATGTAAAAAATCCTTTAATAAATGAACTGCATACATTTCCTTCCCCACCACAGTGATTTAAAAAATGCATTATTTTTAAGGAATAGACATAATAGAAGATTCAAAATCTAATTGTAAAAGCAATAATTTGTGTCATGCACTCATTTCTTTTTTTCACAGCTCCAATTTAACTCCTATTTTTTTGTTACCACAATGTAAATGACAAACATGTTTGTAGCTGTCTTTATATCAGGTTATGTAATTAAAGCCCTCAGGATTGCTGCTCATTCTGGTGCACAGAAAATACTTTTTGGAACAAATTACACAATGTGGCACGCTCTGGCTTTTCAGATAGATGTTGAGTCTAATGGTAAAGGGTTTGCCTGTTTAAGAGGGCCTTTGATTGACACAGGTGGAAAGCTGAGGTGCTGCTGCTGAGCTGAGCTGGACTGTAATGCCAGGGGCTAAAGGGTGACATGCTGCTCCCAAAAATTTGTCACTTCCTCTCTTTGGAACACATGAGGGGAGAGGTGCAGTGCCCTCCCTGCTCTACCCCTCCATTTGATCGGATAGCCTGGATAACACGAGCTACAAACCTAGAAAAGTGCACATAAACCCAGGGACTTAAACACCCCAAAAGCTGCCCAAACTGGTGGAGAAACTGAGGAATATGACCATCAGCTTGAATAAAGAGTAACTGGGGATTAAAAATAAACTTTGGAAAAAATCTGGAGCCAACTTGAGAAGGAGCAACAAAGCAAAGTGGAGCGTGTTTGGGGCAGGGCATCTGGGGAGGGCTTTGGGGTTTGTGTGCCTTGGAGGTGACATGGGAAGGTCTGGAGCATCTGCAAATGCTTATTAACACTTTACAAGTGTCCAGTGTTGTGCTGAATCTCTTCTACAGCTGGTATAGACCCTGAATATCCAGGCCACAGGTTGCCAGTTATTTATGAGCTGTTAATAAATCAATAAAACTTCTGATCTTGATTTGATTTAAACCACCTGAACTGAGGAGGTTTTCCCTGTAACCGTTGTGTATTTCAGTGGGATGTTTTAGGCCTTGGTAACTTCTGCTTCCTTGTACAAGAAATTTCTTTTTCTTTCTCTTAACTTTCTCTCCTTCTCATGCCCCAAATTTCTATATTTGTTAAAAATGTCATAAAATTAGCTTCTGGACTCCTGTGGAGCCAGGAAAGTTTTTTCCCCCCAGTTTTTTCCATGCCATCATTTTGTGGGTGAATTAAATACACAGAGAAGGGATGATCAAATAGCCTTTGTACTAGGATCATTTATAGGATTATACATTTAAATTATGTATAATAAAAACCCTTATAAAACATGCTGAGTAGTGGGATGTGGAAGGCAAACAAACAAAAGAAATCCACCCATAAAAGCACAGGAGTGCAGATTCCTGTGTGATCCTGACCCCTTCTCTGAGCACATTTAAATTCAATTAGCACACTGAGATATATTCCAGACCCTTTAGTCCAACTGTGCCTTCTAAGGTGGAAAACACAGTGCAAACTCCCCTTTCTACTGAGATCTATTTTTAAGTCTCAGAGTGCATTTTAGAGATCAGTGAGAGGTACAGAAAGTCAGTGCAGTTTTGCTTGCCTTTGATCTCGTGCTGCAGCAAGGGCAGCAAATGCCTTTCTCCAAGTGGGCTGCTTTGTCTGTTTTCTGAGCCATTTCTTTGAACTGCCTCCCATTAAAGAGAAAATAGCATTTTGCTGCTTCAGATTTGCTGGGAGATTCATATTAAGCTACAAAGAAGTTCTTCTGCACGCTCCTGTGATCAAGCTGTGTACGATGAGTGGAGCTGGTCCCTGCATGCAGTAGCAGTGCAAGGCTTATTGCATCTCTCAGGTCCCAATTATGCTTTCAGAAGTGCTCCCTGCCATTATGAAGGCAAATTTGCCCACAGATGCATTGTACCCAGTATGATCCACTTCTCCCGCATGGTGAGCTTTACTGAGGTTTCCCAAGCCTGCCTTTTCCTGAGATTTTTTCCAGGATTTTACGCTTTTGAAGAAATACCAATGTAATATGCTGAATAATCCACATTATTTCTGCTTTATAATCAAGTTTCTGCAGTTCTGCCACTTTCAAAATCCATATTTCTGGACAACCACAAGCACCGTATGTTTAAAAGGGAGGGAGGATTTTCATGTTGCTTATGCATCCTGTGATTTTAAGGCATGTTGCCTTTGCAGGAGAAAAAACCAGAAGCTTTTCCTCTATGCTGAGCAATGAGAAAGGTATATTTCAAGGTGACAAATGCCAATACTTCAGTGCTCAAGAAAAAAAGGAATTGTCTACTATGTCTAGAGAATTCTGCAAGCATCCTGCTTTGAAGAAATATGATTGAGATGGTCTACCCTATCTACTCCTGGTTGGTGGGTCCTGGTGAAAATTGACCAGCTGAGCAGTCCTCAAGAGGTATAACAGGAAATGTATTTTCTCTGCTTGCAATTCCTGAAGACAAGGTTGCAGTGATGAAGGGAAAATGATGAAAGCATACTAAAAGAGGAGCTGATTCTACTCCTTTTTTTCTGACCTTTCTGCACTGCTGGATATTGTGAGATAAATCAGGTGCAGTGATTTTTTTTTGTGTGTGTGAATTTGGGTCTTTATCTGCACACAAATAATCAAGGTTTGCCAAATGACTGAAAGGGTCCCACTCATTTTGAAAGTTTTACAGTGCTATGGATACTCTTTCTCAAATGTCCTCTTGTAATAATCCTGAAGCAGCATCCTGTATCTCCAGTCCTGAACAACATTTTTGGATGTATTTAATTGTTGTATTTATATAATTGCATAAGACAGCAACAGCTGATAGGATCTACACATTCAACCAAGCTTCTTAATGGAAAAAGTCATGTTTGTGTGTTCTATAATAGACACACCAAACCGATGGAAAGAAACACAAACTTGTATCTGAATCCGAACTGCCATTGATTTGAACCTCCTGTCTGATAAACAGAGTCCCAGCATTTGCAAGGACCTATCTGGTCACATATGATTTATTAAAAACCGGGCATATAAGGCATTTGCATTTCACAATCCCCATGAAGAAACACATGCTATTTCTTCACGCCACTGAAAAATACAGTAAACTTTCTTCTACTGTTGATTTTTGTTTCAAGAGTCTGTGGGAAGGTGTTTTATGTTTTTTGACAGCAGTAAAAATTGAGTCAAATATTTGATTCTAATATGGGATTCCTGCTGTCTATTAAGAATTAAATGGAGAGCTGATTGTAGCACATTTATTTGTTAGAGCAAGATTTTAAAAGACATACCTCACAGTGTGATTCATTTATCTAAAATAAGTTATTTGTCCTCCACAGTGTAATCTTTTCAGGGAGATTTCTAACATAGTTTGAATGCAAACTCTACTGTAGGGAAATAAAACATATAGGGGAGCCAATGTAGTCATATTCCATTTCCATCCGTTCTTTCCCCTGTTAACCTCAAATTTGTTTCAGTCCAGATCTGCTACAAATGCTGCCATTCTTATACTCTGTTATTCTTTCCCGGGACTGTGTTTTGTGTGTTGAAGGCAGAATAAATTCAGAGAGGGTTTGGAAAAAATTCTTTTGTAGCAACTATCTGAATTTATATTTTGTGACCATGTCACACAGAGCCAGCCAATGTTCATGTGCTCTCAAGAACACAACAGGGGTTGAGAACTTCATCACTGATTTGCAGGTTAAGCCTGAATGTTTTCCAGGTGATGTCCTAAAGGTGTGAGAACTGCTGTTCATGATGAAACAAGGGTGAGGTTTGGAAGGAGCCTGAAGAAAGGTAATGCTGTATCTTTATGGAAAGCCATTCTTAGGCACTCTGGGGAGCCAAATCGGGATTTGTGATCTTAGGACCACATAGCTCAGAGGGAGCCTCACCAGAGGAGCTTTGCTCTTTGAGGAAATTTGCTCTTTTATTGCTGTAGGTGTTGAATGCTGAACTATCTGCACTGAACAACAGCAAGAGTGCTGAAAAAGTGCTGGACATGAAAGAGAATATTAGGCTGGTATTTTGTGGAAAATCTGGCTTCTAACCTTCAGGATGCAATGAGGATCTAGGACAGGTGAGTTAAAATCTAATCCTGCCCCTATTACAAGCAAAGGGGTTCTGCCTCGTGGCTTAATAGCGATTTGGAGAATACATGGGATTAAAACTTGGAGGTCTCCAGTTCAAATTGACCTTGGTATCTTGATAGCTGCAAATCAGATATTCTTTGACCTTTTTTTTTTTTTCCAGTTTTGAAAAGAGCTGTAGCTTAAGCAGCAACAAAATACCATTTTCCGAGCAGTTTTGGCCTTTGCAGAGCTTGCATCCACATGCTTCAGGAAAAGGGAGAAAAAGTGTCTAAAATGTGGTCTGCATGTTGGAGCCCTGCTTAAGAGACCTCTAAAACCACCTGAAAAATGTGTTCTGTGCAACAGAGAAAAATGGACAACATTGAAAGCCCTTAAGTGACAGCAATTACACCCTCTTTGCTTTCTTCAAAGCACTTGCAGAAGAGGCAAAAGGGAGGAATGAGGGGAAAACAGTGTAAAGTATGGAAATTTTTTCCTGGAAATCTCTGACTAACCTGGTGCTGTTGTTGGACAATGCTGGCCCACAAAGCAGCCGTAGCTGAGCATCTACACCACTGTGACCTACAACCATTAACACAAGAGAGAGCTGGAAGAATTATTCTCATGTTACTGGTAAATTGTTCTCGGGTTACTCCACTGGAGGCCCAGGTGCGGTTTTATAATGTGCAATTACTCTGTGTTAAGCGAGGCTTGTGCTTCCAGGAAACAGGAGCACTGATGGAGTCCCTGTGCTCTGGGAGCAGCAAAGTTTTACCCCTCTGTTGAATAATGGAAGTATCTATTTTATCTTGGATCCGTCAAACTGGGGTGGCATGAAGCTGAGGAGCTCCACCATCACTCTACCAGTCCTTACCTTCATCACAGACTTACACTGCCCCACTCTGGCAGAACAGGTTGCCTCGAGGAGCTTTTTTGTCAGGTCCGAAGTGAAGGCTGAACCATCTTTTTGTCCGATTTGCCAGTTTTTTGGTGTTGATCAGAGCTTCCATGCAGCTTCCGTCCTTTCTGCTATGAACTCGTGCTTAATGGAGTAGTCTTGCAGTCTTGGCCTGGCAAATGTGGTGTGATCAATTGGCCTTCATGCAGGTGAAGTTCAGCCCACAAATTCAGAGTTAATTCAGTATTCCTCTGTATCCTTTAACCATTAATCTGCTTTTGGCAGAGAACACAGAAACCCATCAGTTCAGCATGACAAACCATTGGAAGCACTAAGAAGGGATTATTTGACTTAGTCTACTATGAATTTCAATATTTTTTTGGGACACTTACCTGCTAATAAATGATAGCCAATTCTGATAGATTTCATTATATCACCCTACTGTGTACAGTGAAAAACAGCTGAATGAAACCCTGTTGGCCCATATTATACAGATTATTTTTATGTTAAAAGCTGCTTTTCCTTGACCACTGTTTAATGTTGCACTGTAATAGCAGTAATAAATACTTGCTCCAGCAGTTTTCCATGAATTTATACAAAGTCATTGATGTGAAATTTGACTGGTATTAAACTGCTTTTATCCCACATGTAATTGCTGCAGGCAGGCACCCTTCCCTTCTGTCTCCTCAATTTTAATCTCTGTTACACCACATGTAATTAAATACGTGCAGAAGGCACGTATTTTAGAGTTTTGAGCCTTGATTACTTAATTTAAAAATGTTTTATGGTGGAATGAAAAGTTTACAATACTCCAGCCTACAAAAATGTAATTTTTTTGTAAAATATTGCTCTAATTGAATTTGCAGCTCCCAATGACTTTCGAGGTGCTCCCAGAATGGCACTGGTGACAACGTGTAGCCAGGGTGGAAGCGGCAGAGATATAAATTCTCCTGGCACTTCCTGCAGTGGCCACTCCTCTAACACATATTTGTGGCATGTTTTACTACTGGCACGTCCCACTTAACTCTGTTTGTCCTGGATATTGCTGGTAAAACACCATAGGAATTTTGTTTTCTTCCTCTAACTCCTCCTGAGACACCCTTGGGAGTGTGAATTTGCTTCCAAGCCTGACATGAAGTAAAGATAACATAAATTAAAACCTCCCACCTACTCTTCATGTTACTCATCTTTGATTTAAAGAATCCTCAAAGCAAGTGGGAGCTTTCTTGATGCTTGGCAAATTGTGAGCACTCAGAGAACACAGAAGGGAGACACAACTTAATTAAAATGATCATTTGCCTCAGAGTGTTGGGACAAACAGACCCAGGAGGAATTGTGTCCATGGTGAAAGAGAAAAGGCTAAAGGACAGCAGTAATTGTGGGAGTTTTAATGCTGGCTCGTTGTTTTTCCATTGACCTGAAGTGAATGGATTCCTTTGCTGGTCTTCTCTGTTCCGTGTGAAGTAGAGAAAAACAAGAAAAGGGGGTTTTGATTTTGCATTTTAAGTTTCAAAATTTCATTGTGGGTCATTTTAAAGCACAGCTTTAAACAGCTTTGCTGCACTGCCTGCTGGACACTGACACAACCAAGATGCTGCTTTAGATTGATCCTTGCACAGAGCTCTGCTGCGGCCATTCTCGGGTTTTTATGCTACCAGCAAAGCTTTGGCAACTTTCTTTTTCCCTAGTTTGCTTTCTTAGGGAATGAGAGCTCTGTGGGGATTTTTAAAAGCATCTCTGTAGTCTTTCTGTGTTTCAGGGTGCTTTTAGGGACTCATCTCGTTGGTGGGTGAAACAGCTACTAAAGAATGCTTTGAAACTTTCAGGGGTTTTGTTAGCAGGTTTATGCCACTACACAGGAGTGGCTTGGATGAACTTTTTTAATTGTTGAAGTCCTAAGTTCTAATTAGACCATCCAATAAAGTGGCTTGAGGTAAACAGCAAAAGCACTTTCAGACTCCCCTGACTCTGGTGAGAAGAGTGGATGGCTGGGACTTCCTGCACTTTTGAGATGTCGGACCATTCATTTTAGCTTTCTACTGGTAAAAGGTGCTATTAGAAAAGGGACAAAAGAGCCTTCTCTGTAATCGTGGGAGGCAGAACAAAAGTAAACGGTGACAAGGGAGATTCAGGCATTCAGAAGAAAGAAATGCTTTCCAGAGGTAAAAATAATGAAAAAAAACCAGAATAGCTTGCCTAGGGAAAATGTTGAGTGTCCACCCTTTGAGATATTTAAGAGCAAAACAGCATCAGGTGTCTCCAGGGTGCCCTAAATTTTGTTGATCTTGCCATACAAAAAGGAAGCTCTGGGGAGAATTCCACAACCTCTTGGAACTTTATGCATTTGAGTTATGTGTTAAACACAGCTCCGTGCTTATGGATACTTAAACAAAATATAAGCTGAACATTTTTTACACAAATTACTAAATTTTGTAAACTTATGGCAATGTTTGTTCTGTTTGGTTTGGGTTTTTTAGGGGGAAACAGGGGAAAAAACTTCTTTAGACCTATTCCAAAGTAGATCACTGCAATGCCATTTCCATATGTATATAATGCACCTACAACATGCAGCAATGTCCATGCAGCAGAGTCCTGCAATGAAAAAGTCTCAGATACAGCAAGTACAATAGAACTCCCCACATGAAACTTACAACTTTCTGCATCATTTGATTGTTTGGGATAAATGCAAAAAAAAGTCCCCTATGAGACCCTGTAATGAAGGAATTTTATTTTTTCACGTGCTAAATGGCAAATTTCTGGGTCAAACGCCTGCCGATTTAATTGGAATTAAACCAGTGGTGTGATAGCTCTGTACACTATTTGCAATTCAGGGAAGCATGAAATTTAGTCCTACCCTGTGCTGGGTCACCAGCATATTGCTGTGCTGACATTTGAACATGACTGCATTTCTTCCCTCTATGCCTTGCAAATGAGTAGGTTGGAAATAAAAACAGAATTATACTGAGGCAGGCCTGGCAACAGAGCAGTTTCTCCACTCTTATTGATGCTTTATTTCAGGGCAAAGTATGACAGATACTTGTATAATATTATAATATTATAAGTATTATGTATTTAAAAGATATCTATAATTCTATAATTAACATTTTAATTTAAATTCCTTAAATTAATTTTTTAATTTAAATTAAAATGGCTTATTCTACACATAGTATTGGTATCCTCTGTAGTGAAACTGTGGCAATGCACAGTGAATGATATCTCTTGTTACTGGTGCTTTGCAATTCTGCCATTACTATAATCTTTATTAATCTACAGCCCGTGACAAAAGCATTGGCAAGATAAAAATCAGACTTTTTTTCCCTGGCTCCTAGCCTAATGTGAGGCAAATTTTTAAATTAAAATGAAATGGCAGTGTTGAAACCTAAAGTAAAAGTTCCTACTTATAGAGTCATCTTTCTGTGAGCACATTTTCATCTTTGATATACTGGGAAATAAGTGATCTTCTTTATTAAAAAAATCCCAAGCCAATATAAAAAATAAAACTCCTTCTCCTGTGTCTCTTTTTTCCCACATCAACTTTTCATGGCTCATAGGATACAATCATCTCATTTGAGATGGATTTTTCAGAGTGAGTGGAAATCATCAGCTTTAAAAACTGATCATAGCATTACACATATCCTTGGGGAACATCCTGAGGTGTCACAGTTTGAATTTTAGAAATAAAATGTTAATAAATCACGCTCCTAATGTATGAACAAGTTTGCTTCTGATAGGACTTGTTGAAGTATCTTTGTGTGTCTTCCCAAGCCTTCAGCATTACTTTCTCTTGAAGCACATTCTTGTTGTTGATTTTTTTAAAAGATTTATTTGTATTTCATGCTAAATGGAATGCTTTTAGAGATAAGTATTCGAATTCGCTCTGTAAAGTGCCAGAAGAGTTTCTTCCGAGAGACTTTCTGTTGCAAACAAAATACCTGCCAGCATTTGAGATTAGAGGCTGCAGTCAACTTAAGGCTTCATCACAGCCTTCAGTGGTAACCAGGTGAGTGAATTTGGGAGTAATGTAAAGAAAATTCATGTTCCTTGCAGATCAGTTATCACTTCATGTGTAAGATCAGTTACAGCAGGAGTGTCTGATTCTGTTACAAAAGGTTCTGAGCAGGACTGAAAGTGATATTTCCTGTGCTTGATGTTGGCCCTTCCCGTGGCTGAAAGTGTCACCCTGAAACAACAGAAATTCAAATCACAGCTCAAATTTGATTTAAAATGTGGTTTAAAACCTGTCACATCTTGCCTGCAATTAAGAGGTGCAAATCTTGCTCATACCAGGAATGCAAATATGTAAGGTGGTTTTCAGTTTATGAATGAGGCATTACTGATATGGGCACTGGAGGACCAGCTATGACAATAACCTGATTTTAAACAAAAAAGTATTTTTTCTACCAGCACTGTTTCACTCCCCAGCCATCATAATCCTGAAAACTCTTCAATTATTTTTAAGTTTTTCTCCCATTAGGGTTTTTTTTTGGCATAAAATACTTGGAATAAAAATTTATCTAATAAAATTTGGCCCAATTAAATCAACTTGCTATAGGTAAGGAACATATAGATCAAACATATTAATTATTGAAGACTGTCTTAACATTAATAGTACTACTATTTCAAATATTAGTTATGAAAATCCATGTGTGTTTACATGTGATTCTTAGATGATGTTTGCATGTATTTGCATGCATTTACAGGTACACACATGCATGATATTTTCATCGAATTTGCAAATGCTTTCAGTGCCAATCCAGCAAATATTTTATACCCATGGCTGAATATGCATCTAAGCAAATGTTGAGCTCATAGATGCATCATTAAGCACATCTAAGGGCCTAACCTTATCAAACAACCTTTTGGGGTTAAAATATTTACCACCAGCTAAGAGGAACATGATGTGCTGACAATGACACTGGAAGTTATTTGTATTTACATAAGTATTAATGGAGTGGTTCAAGGACCCTGGAAAGGGAACTCCATAAATTGGATGCTGTCATCTTTGCAACCTTGCCTGTAATTTTCCACTAGGGAGAAAAAGATGATGGTCCAAATCACATTTATTACCAAAGCAGGGTAAAAGTGTGGAAGTGACTCTAATATGAATGAGCACTGGATCTTTGAAGCATCACACATGACAATTTCTGAAAGGAGGAAAACAATAATTGGTGTGAGGGCACTCTAATAAAATCCCAAACATGAGAGGAAAAATAACAACTTTAATCCAGAGACAGCATGTAGCATCAGATTGTTCAAATGACTCTATTTTGGGGGTGTTCCTAAGCAAAGTACATCATTATGGGAAAATAGCAATGCTCAGTCAGCCTGGCAGTGTCAGATCTGATTCCCTATTCATTTCCTCTATTAAAAAGAAAAAAAAAAAAAACCAAAGAGTTCACAATAACTCTTTGCCACTCTATTTTCAGTGCTCCAGATATTGATTCCCACATATTGCAATATCTCCCTTTTGCCTTTGTGTCCTGTACTTACTGTATGTGAGTCTACTAAAAATCAGCGAGGCAGAGAAATTCTTCTTGTTCCTCCACCATGAAAGGCCCGTGCCCACTGCCCCATGATATCAGTGCACCTTTTTCTGCCATCCCTTGTGGCCCACAAAGAAAACCAGAGTCTGTTCTGTGGTTTCATTTTGAATAAGCAAGAAATACAAAGTAAAGAGCAGTAGAGGAAAGCTGCCTGTGCTGCGAGCTGGGCAGAAGCCTGTGCTCACAGCAGTCCAAATTGTCAGCTGCCTGAAATATTTTAGTACCAATCAGGCATCTTCTTTGGAGGAAAGTTTTAAAAAGAAAAAAAAAAAGTGAAAGATTCCAAGAGGCAGCAGGAGGACTTGTGCCTGTGCAACAAGTCACAGAACAAAACATTGGCATATTCACTGTGTGTGGTGCAATGGAAAATAAAGCTCAGCAGCATCTCCAGCTCTGCTTTCATGTGATATAGGAAAGGAGAATTATGAAGCATTTTTTAGCTGGGTTTATAGGGAGGAAAGGTTTTGCAAACTTGACACCCAAGGGAGTTTCCCAATTAAGAATGAAAAACAGAGGCAGTGAGCCCATGCTGGCAGCAGTACCACACAGCAGAGGGTCAGGCCAGAATTTTTAAAGCATTCCTAGTGAGTTCCAGGAACAGACATTTCCACACAAACATTCGTGAGGATGTGGCAGGTCCTGCTCTAGCAGGGTGTCACAGCTTTGCTTGGTCTCTCTCTCATGCAGGTCTGTAGCCCAAACCCCACCTGGTGTTAGCTCCACCCAGCCATGTCCAGCTCAGAATTTTACCTGTTCTCCTCTCACCCAGTGTTTGAGTTGCTGTTTTTAATTTGTATATTTTTATTTGGCTGTTTTTTCCCTCAGTGTGGAGTCTCTGCTGACTCTCTGACCTGGCTGCCCCAAACTTGGAGTGCAGCTTGGAGGAGGACTGATAATGTAACTCCCTGAATTTTTTTTAATCTTCCCCAGAGTAAAAACTCTCAGATGGAACAGGAAGGAAGCTGGAAACTGTGACTGGCACGATGTGGTGCAGATTATGTTATCAGTGTGAAAATCCTGCTTCTGCATGGGGTCATGATCAGGAAGGAGCTAATGATCACACAGTTTATTAACACAACTGTGGCTTTAAGGGTTATAGTCAGTGTGGGTTCACAGTTATTGAGGTGACCTTCATGTTAACCTTGTGAAAAAAAATAGCTTTTTAGATACATAAACAAATCTGAAAACACCACTGCACACCTTTCATCATTACAAAGATTAATATTGCTCTCTGTCATTATGCAACAGACTTTTGGAGTAGACTCAACAGAATTACTGAGGTGGAAGTAAAGTTGTGTAAAATGCAGTGAGCCTGGGCTAGACTCCTACTCACAGTGCTTTGAAAGCAACTGTTTGGAATTACTCTTGGAAAAAAACCCTGAAATCAATGCTTTTCTACTCACTGGGAGATGCTTAAAATGCTTGCTTTAGTTCTGGTCTAAAACACTTAGGGGGTTGCTTCTGAGGGGGAAAAATAGCCTACAGAGAAAGTGAAACGCCTTAATGCTTCAATTTAGACAATTGCCAAGGTTCAGGCTTGAGAATCAGGTTTTTAGCTTTGATTTTCAGTTAGGAGAGAAAAGCCATTCACCTTGCTTATGAATGACTAAATTTTTATTTGATTTCAAAGTTGTCCCTAAATTCAGTCCAAATTGACCTCTGGATTTTATAACTATCACTGGCTTCCAACATTCTTTTTCATATAGATTCAAGACATCTGACTCAAACATGTCCCAACATGGGAATGTCATAGGGCCTGACCTTGAGAGTTTTTGTTGGTTTGTTTTTTTTGGGTTTTTTTTTTGTGAATGAGAAATAATTTCAGCCACCCCCTCTGAGGTTCAGGGGCAATCTCTTGTCCACCACGACCCCCAGGTCCTTCTCCACAGAGATGCTTCCCAGCAGTTTGGCCCCCAGCCTGTGCTGGTGCCTGGGGTGGCTCCTCCCCAGGTGCAGGGCTCTGCATTTGCCTTTGTTGAATTTTGGAGGATTACTCTCTGGCCATCTCCTCAACCTGGCCAGGTCCTTCTAAGGGCTGCAGAACTCTCTGGGGTACCAACCACTCCTCCCAGCTTTGTGTCCTCAGAGAACTGGCTGAGGAGGCACTCAAACCCTTCATTACACTCTGCTTTCCTTCCATCCCATCTGCTTATCACTTTATCTGGGTTCTGAAGAACATCATTTTTAGAAAGAACTTAATGACAGGACAAGCTTTGTCAGACAGATGGCTTCCAATTGCAGTTATGAGAAATCCAGCATAACAATCTGCACTTTAATAACCAACCACTGATGAGCCCTTGTTTTAAGCTTCTCTTAGAAATGTCGTTTCTCTGATGTAACCTGGTAGGCAACTGACAGATTCAGAGATTCTTAGACAATGAGTTCCCCTCTTACTGAGGCACAGGGTTATCTGTCTATCCAATGTCTTGGAACTGCAGAAATCTTTTTCATACAGCATTAACATGGTGCCTGAAATAGCTGAATTTGAGTAATTCAGGCAGTTCCCTACGAAATGCAGATAATATCCACAATACATACACACACACACATATCTTGTCTATATTTCATAAAACTACTAAATTTGTATGGCAAAGAAACAGAAGTTTTTTCCTCAACCAGTGTAAAATTCACTGAGAATGAGTCTCAAATTTCTTAAGATGTCCAAATTTTGTAGCAAACAAGCACTTATTTGAATTCTGATCATGTTTAAATCATTCTGTAACCACACTTTGTTTAAAATGGGATCTAGAAAAGCCTACATAGTTTCAGCAGCTACTGTAACATTTTAGTATAAAGAATGTACATTTCTCTTGTCCTTTGCCTGCCCCACATCCACCACCTTGGATGTGCACTTTCCACGGGCATTCTCCTCAAAAGAACAGATGCAATCCATCTTCGGGAAATTATCAAGACACCAAGAAAGCTGAAAATTCCCAGTGATGCCTGGGAGTGTGGGCTTGACTGAGGTTCCTCTGCTCTTCTCAGCACCAGGACAGTGAAGGAATAAGCACAAGAACTCTCTCCCAGCTACAGGAAATTGAAACAAGGAGTTCTCTACCATGCTTTGGAAGTTAGGAGCCTCCAAAGGGACCCAGACTATAACACAGGAAGACAGAGAAGCAAAATAGTTTTGTTACCCTTTATTTCTCAGAGATTTTAGAAATCTGCAAGCCAAACAGCATTCTTTGGTACAGAATTTGTTTGCTCTTTTATCCAGGGTTACTTTTGAAATGCATTTTCCTAGTTTTTCAAAATGCATAATTAGTTTCTAAAAAAAGGAAAGAGAACACCGTTTGTTTATAGAAGAGGCCAGAACAAGCACCCAGAGTCATTGTTGAATAAGTAAATATGGGACCCAAGTGCAATTAGGAAGAGAAAATGACTGAATATTTACCTTCTTACCTGAGAGACTGATCATTGTCAAAATTTTATGCTTCTTTAAATGCAGTGGCGTGATTTAATGCTGCCACTTGAGTAACTTTGTCTCAGAAACTGCTGTGAAGCTGAAAGGAGGGCAAATACCCCTCCATTATACACCACTTTTCCTCCTTGATTGGAAACTCTGTGATAAAAATCACCTTTTCCCCTCACAAACTAGAGGTAGGCTCTGAGCTGGTTCACAGTGGTCTGTCTCAGAGCAAGAGATAAAAGAAGCTGAGCAAGGGCTCAGCCTTGTGGTTCCTTCATTTGTTACAATCCCAAGCTTCCCTATAAATCACTGTCAAAAGGTGATTGAGCTTCTGCCCCACACCAGGACCTTTCCTTGGTGTCAGAGCTGGTTCAGGTCAGCACAGTGAGCAAAGCAAACATGATCAGAAATCAGAGCCTGGGCCAGACGCTGGCTGAAGAGCTGTGTCCAGTCTCACTGGCCCTCAAAGCTGTGGCTGTGCTTGGGCTGTCAGGATTTTGAGGTAAGAACATAGAAATCTATCAAGACTGCAGCAGAGCGCTCTGTCAGTTCAGGAAAGATTTCCTATTTCCATTTCCATGGATTAATTACGTACTGTTAATGAGGAACCATGGTGAAAAACACTGTGACAACAATGCTTCCTACAGACCAAGTGCTTTTTTCCTAAAATAGCTGTGTTAAGGTCAAGAGGTAGCAAAAGTCTGCACTATCAAGCGTTGAGTTTGCTGGCAAAGAGCAATGCAGGTGTTCTTTCTAGGGTAGTGGCTTCCTCCTTTCCTCTGAATTCCTACCCATAGTTCAACAAAGAGCTTTAACTTGAAACACTTTCTAATGTCTGCATTGATTTATTCAAGGACTGGACTGTGTGGTCAATCAAGTAACCCTGAAGTGATTCATTAGAACCTGTTTAGTTCATTGACTTGGTATCATATGATATACCAATGAAGGGAACTGGCCCAGTAACTCTTTTTGTCAGAGAAAACAAAAGTAATGGAAAGGAGATTTTAGCTTCAAATGGGTTGCCTTCTAATCAAGATGTGCATAGAAACTCCATGCTTTTTGCAGTACTGCCAAACATAAGCATTTTTACATAATTTTAAAACTTCTTGACATTTGAAAACAGTAATTACATTGAGTTAGTTTTTAAGGTCCAAGCCCTTAGGACACCCTTTGGTTTTTGTTATATATGGAATTCAGTTATTGGTTTTTGCATGTTTGGGTTTCTTGTGGGTTAATTAATTTTGAACTTGTTAATTAATTTGAAGTGTTTTCCTAATTGTTCAGTGGTCTTATAAGTTCTCCAAGTTTTAAATATCCTCGAGTTGCAGTCACTGTTATCCCTTTTAAAGTGTCCTTAAAACCCCAGTTTCATGTTCAGTTTTGAGGGTTTTAAGCAGTTTTAAGCAGTTTTATAATGTTCAGGTTCAAACAGTTCTGTGACTCAAAATGTTCAAGTTTTATACTTTCCAAGATGTTGCACCCCTTTCCCCAGTCTTATCTGTGATGTTTTTACAGGTTTTCAATGCTTTTAAGTGTGTTCAAAGCTATATTTTAAGTTTAAATGGGATTTCTAAGTTTGACCAAAGGGCTGCTTCGTAACTGCCACCTTCTAAAAACAGCAACTCCGCTGCTCCGCTGTAAGCGCGCTCCATGGAGACGGTGAATTGTAATGAGGCCCTTTCCCGCCGAAACACCAGCCCTGGAAAACAGACGAGCCATTGGACGGGAGGGGTGACCTCATTACCTAATTCCACCAATCACCGGGAGCCGTGGGGGTGGGGCAGGGGGCGGGAGGAGGCGTTCCTGGGCGGGGCCAGCTGGCTCTAAAAGGGCCCGCAGCAGGAGCCATCTTGTTTTCTGCCTCGGGACTGGCCTGGCAGAGCCTGTGCTAGGAAGCGGCCTCCTTTCTCTTAAAGAGAGATAATTATAAATGTTATTGCATTGCAGGTTAGCTGCTGTCCTTCCTAGCACCGTACAGATCCCTGTGCTGGGTCCAGCTGGGCCAGCACAAAGGATCTCCAATCTGCTGGACCTGGGATTTTTGCTCTTTCTGTTCGCTTTAATTTTTTCCCACTCTATTTCTTTTCTAATTTTTCCCTAATTAATAAATTTTATTTTCATGGTCCACGGACTGAGAATTGTCGTTATTTATGACAGCTTTAAATTTAAATTTTGACAATGACGATTAAAAGTCATTTTTCAACTTAAAAGCAGGGTTTTTATATTAGCATGTCATTCTGGGTATTAGGATGAGTCTTACATCACTGAGGAAGATGTCTTACTGTGGGAAGAGGAATGGGATTTTTGGGGATCCTACACCTGTTGGATGTCATGGTTTGACACGGCTCAAACCTTTAATTCAGCTGGCAGGAAATTACACCCGCACACAAATAAGACAAGTAAGATGAAGTCAGCCAGTGGGAGAGGAGTCTTCACACAGACAGAAGCTGGAGAGGTGACACAAAGCTGTAGAACTGTAGGGATGCTGAAACAAGGCTTGGTGCCTCCTGAAGAAACAGAAACAGTTGTGCCCTGCAGAGCACCCAACTTGCCACTGGCATAGGATCCTGCCTGAGAGATAAAAAAATCAAATCCAAACCAAAACAAATAAACACTTTCTGTCTGGACTTCAGACTCTAAGTCTGTGCTCTCAGTATTGAACAAATACAACATAATCAGACAAATGACTTCCCCTGAACCACTTTCCTGTGCCAAGGAATGCTTCAAAAGAAACAGGCAAAAAGACCTCTGGTTGGTGGGGAAGAGGAAACCACCCAGATGGAAACGCAGCTCACATTGCAATGCAGGCTGGCATCCTATCAATCCACTGCATCTGTGCTTGCCCAATCAAACAGAAGAGTGAAACAAAGTTCACAGGATTTTCTATCACACATCAGTCTCCCCAGATTAGTCAGCAGCGTCAGACATGCCACAGATTTTGACTGCAAGCAATTTAAGGAATAAGCAGGAAGTCTGCCCTGAATAGGGGTAGGATTAGGTTTACATGCTAAACATTTGCCTTGCCATATTCTTTTCACAATTTCGGTGTAAAAATGGATGTCTTTCAGCTCTATAAATGCGTTTTACTTCTGTAACTTCAAAAATATCTGCAGTGTTTATGGTAGCTAAAACTGGGGAGTGTATTGCAGTGCTTTTAAAATACTTCTGTCAGTTGTCCTGGTACTCTTTGAACAAGGCTGGTTGCTTTTCAGTCTTTTGAAATGCACCTGAGCTCTCCTATTCTAAAAATGATTTACAACAAGGGAAGGAAAGCTGCCTAGAATGCTCTCATTAATTCTTATATTCTGTTATTTATCTTTAAACACAAACATTAAAGGAAAAAAAATCTTTGTACAATTAGCTAAAGTCATAATCCTACAACCGTTTTTACCTGCCACTGGAGGGGCCCACAAACTTACTCGTTTTCCTAATTCTGTCACTGGCATTCAGTGAAGATATTACTGCTTCCCCAAACCGCAAATTTTAGATTTTATATAAAGTCCGGCCACTTTTTTTTTATAAAGTCAGGCCATATCCTCAGGTATCTGACATCTTTCCAACAAAACAATCCTCACTATGACAGCTGTGCTTTGACAGAGGGAATTAAGACAGCTTTGACAATACATCACTGAAGTGTTTGTGATCCCTGAATATTTCCAGCAATCTTTTCTGACCTCACTGAGAACTAATGTTTTTCCTTGCTTTTCTCATCACTGTTGGTGTCACCAGATGTGTTGTGCTACCCACAAGTCTTTTTCCAGAGTGGCAGCAAGGAGAATACTGAAGCTCGGGGCAGGAGACAGCACAAACTGCTGTTGTAAACTGACAAAATCAACAGAAAGGAAGGAGTGGTTTGAGGTTTATTCAAATTAGGATCCATTTCCATGTTAAGAACAGAACAAATTTATAATACAGCTCCTCAAAGTATGCAATACAGCATGGGTAGTTTTAATTTGTAAGTACTGTTAATTATTCCCATTCCATTATTAACCATGGGAACTTTTTTTTTAAATCAGAAATTAGAAATCAATTTGAAAAGTAATTACTTCATTAAATTTAGTAATTATGTGCTATAATCATCTCAATCTTCTTTAAAAGGAATGACAAGATGCTTTTCTCATTCATTATTCTATATGAATTTAAAAAGTGCTGCTTTCCTTTTTAATATTAAGATAACAAAGAAGAGCTATAGAAGACATTCCTGAACCAGATGGGTAGAAAAATTCAGAAACTGGAAATTTATGTCAGTACTGCAGCCAGAGAAAGCAAAACTGAATTATTTAATTGCTGGCTTCAAAAAACATGGACTGGAGGTCCTTTCCCTTAAAGGCATTCTCCAGGGAAGAAGACACAGCTCCTTCCTAGGGCTTCCACTTCCCACACGTACATCTGAGAATGGAAAAAAGGAAAATTCCTTGCAAGTATTCTTCTTATTTGAATCTTAAAGAGGCAACATTTTCTTTTAATCCAGTGCATGGCTTGTTAAGTTGTCTGCAAAGAAATTTTTAAGTGAAAGGAACAGGAAAGCATCAAGGAAAGAATTTATATCTGCTGAAACTCATTGCAAAACTTTAGCCAACTGTTTGAAATACAAACAATTATATACCCAGAATGCAGGATTGAAAATAGGCCTTAAAAATATGCAGGAGTTGTCACAAAATAAGGTTAACTAGCTAAAGGCCTCACTAAATGCCTCCCTTTCATTCCTCCCTTCCTTTAATCAGCCACAGACCCCACACATCTTGTCTCATTCAGTTTAGGGAGCTTCTGGCTGTTTTCACTCTGGCTTGTGTGTCAGCAGCAAGGAGTCAAATGTAGTTATTTGCATGGTTTTCCTCCTCTTTCATTCTGCACTTCTGTGGGCTCACAATGCATGCTGACTGACTTTTTTCCCCACACTTCCTCTTGTGTGTCTTACACCTTGAGTGATGAAAGGGTGGGAGATAAAGGGAAGTTGTCAGAACATCAGTAAATTGGGATCTGTAACAGTAAGGTGGTTAAATATTCAACATAAGCAGTTGCTGTGGTACCAGAAAAGCCTGAGAAGCAGCAGAGGAAGTGAGTTGTTTCATCATTCCTTGAGATTGCTGTGAGAAATGTGCAAAACACAAATCTCTCGTTTAGGTAGAATGCAGAGCGCTTCTGGTCCCCTGGTAACACAAGGGGCCACATGTGCTTCTGCTTCCCTGGTGGGGCAGAGCCTCTGCTGGGCTCCCACAGAGTCCTGAGCACGATTTCTGTTGGTATTCCTGGGCCAAAATTTTGTCTGTTGCTGCAGCAGGAGGGAAGATGTCTCAGCAGCATGGGGAGAGCACAGGGTGAGAGATGTGGCTGGGAGAGGTGGGAGGACAGGGAAAGGATGGGTACACTTTGAGCTACTCCCCCTCCTCTGCCAGCAGATGCTGAAATAATCAGAGCTTTGGCACAGTTGAGCTCCCTTCTTTTAACACCTAGAAGCCCTGGGGAAAACTGATCCTCTGGAGCTGCTTCCTTTTGCTGCACTCTGGGCAAAGCCGTGGTCAAGCCTTCATCTTTCTTCATTCTTTCTTTGCAGCAAGTTAAATCCATGTTGCATCCACAGCCTCTTTAAGAACTCTTCACACACTTGAGAAGTATTAATATCTATTTTCTCCTACTCCCCTTTCCCTGGCCTTTTTAAATTTAACCTGTATTTAACCTTCAATAGCTCTTCTGTGTAGTTCTTGGCTTTCAAGAACTTTAATATCCCTCACTCACCTGTAGATTTTTTAAAATCAGTCCACACCTTCCCTGAAGTGCAATGTCAAAAAACTGGATGAAGCCTTCTAATTGGTGTCTTGCCAGTGAACAGCAAAGGAGTTTTTGACATTTTTTATTAATATTCCATCCAAGTATCACTGGTTGAAATAATGTCATCTGACTTTATGCTGCAGCTGTCGACACCTAATTGCAAAGTCTTTAAATTCCTTTAAAGTGAATGCCCTGACTCTGGGGTGTGACACATCTGAGGTTTTTACCTCTGAACTTTAGATTAGTGAGTGGAGCTGTACCTGTTCCTGTTGGTTCATGGGATCAAAGAGTGGTTGGCTAAAATAAAGGCACTCACCTGCACTGTGCAGGACTGCTTTTGTCCAGATAAATACCATTCTTCAGCTGCCAGCTGTTTTGTACTTCTGGATGCTGGAGAATGTAGGATTGGAAGCTATTCCTTGGATCGCTGAGTCCTGTCTCCTGCATGCATTGCCAACCAGGAGATACATATATGCATGCTTACATGCATATATATTTTATTTTTTAAAATGTAATTATATAATTCAGAAGCAACTTCACACACAATGGCATCCTGCAAGTCACAGAACACTTCCAAACACCCGTTTCATGTGTAGTAAAAGACCAAAATTTCAAATGCCACGTGCCTCAGGAAAAGAGGATGATGATTCCTCTGTGCTCCTGGGAGAGCACATTAATGAAACCACCCTGAATGTCCCTAAAAACCAGAAAAGGACAACACCTACCCAGGAGGGTCAATGTCTGCTGCCAAACTGACAAGGAGTTGGAATTCTCTGCCATCCTCAAATCTGGCAGTTGTTTTAGTCTTGTGTGGGTGAACACAGCACAGACATGTCAGGCTAAAGTAAACCCTGCACCCTGAGACCACAAACTCTAATTTAGAGGATTGAAAAAATAATTACTTTCTGGTTTGTACCTGCTTTTGTCCCCTCCTGAATCCCTGCACCACACACATGGCAAGTGCAGTGCTACTGTTTTGTTGTTGTTGTTATCTGCTGTCCTTACAGCAAGGAAGGGAGTGCAAGGCCTGAAAAATGCAGATTATTTGGAGTAGCTCCAGTAGTTCAGTCAAGAAGGAGGTTCAGTCCTGTGTCTCTTCAGATACAGACACAGGATTTAATTTTCTGCACACATTAAAGAGTTCACTATACTTTTTTTGAATAAAACAAATAAACACTTGGTTTTTTTTGCCTGCAATGAATTGCAGGTAATACGACATACAAAATGCTGAAGGAGTAGCAAAGTATTAGGATTTTTGAATGAAAATATGACATTCTATATACTCTTAAGGAAAAATACTGTTTGCTCCCTGGAGCTACCCTGACCAATTTAATTTACCACATCAGTACACCTATGAAGTCAAAACTTCCCACTGCCTTTCCATCTACACATAAAACTCAGAGTATCAGATTCTTTTTGCTTTTTCTGTGTGTTTTCATTATATTTCCTTAGACCTCCTACTTAATGGATATTCACATAGTTGTGATTTCTGATCTAATTTAATTTGATCTCTGCGTTTCGCCAGAACAGAACCATACACTCAATTCTTCAGTGGTGGAAGAAGGTCAAAGCCAAAAAGTGGAGGTTGTCCAAAAAGCATTGAGGAGTTGCAACTTTTAGGTAAATCAGCTAGAGGAAAATTGATTGGATTCCTATTCTCTATGACCCTAGAGCCAACAAAGCCCTCTAGCAGGTAAACTCTGAGTTAAAAATTAAAAATTTCAAACCATCCCTAACCAGAGGGTATTTAAGCCAAACCTAAAGGTGTGAAAAGCAAACATTGACTACAAAAACTCTTTTTCCTGCTTCCAGGTGCAATTTAGATCACTTAGTTTAAGATGAGAAGTCCGAAGGTTTGAAACTGTGTGCATTTCACCCCTAGGAATGCTGAAAGGCTCATCTGAGCCTGAAAAGATTGGGCTTTATGTGTCTGGGGGCGTCACAAGGCCTCAATACTGCTTCTAAAACAGTCTAAATCAGAAATGCTAAATGGATCAGCCTCCTCATAAAGCACCTCCCAATTTGCTACACAATAAAGTTAATTTCACGTTGTTAGTACAATAAATACCTGAGAAAAGCTGGGAATTATGTGCTCAGAGTTCTTGTATATCATGTGCCAGGTTTTCAACCTAATTTGGCCCAAGCAGATTTTTCACCAAGACTTTGCTCTTTGGAAGAGAAAATTTAGCTTGGCTTTCTATATTAACATGTTCTTTTATTCCTAAGTCATATCTTGCTAAATAATTTTTATCATTACAGGGCATTAAAATCTCCAGTTGGGAGACATTTAAAACAGCGACATATTTCCACTTCAAATATAGAAAGAAAAGCAGGGGAAAAAAATTGGTGTGTGGTGCTGAGGGAGAGCATCAGAGCAAAAATCTTTGAAAGATGAGGCATATGAAACTGGCTGGCTGCCTGGCTGCCTGATGTTCTCTGTTAGGCTGTTGCTGAGACTTACTTGAATTTCAAATTGTTTTCTAAGCTGGTGAATAGCAGGTGCTTGCTAACCAGCTCATAATGAGTACAGAGGTCCAGCTCCATGGAGGGTTTTCTCCCTGCTCTTGGCTGTCTCTTGTACTCGTGGAGAAAAAGCACTGGACCTGGAAATTGGAAATTTTAATCGAAAGCACACATACACGAGGCAATTTCGTAGCCTTCTGAACATAGAGGGCTGAAAAAGAAAGCAGGATATTGTTAATTTTTTATGCTATGTATGCTGTGATATATTTGGGGATGTGTATGTTAGATCTGAAGCCAGGATGTTGGCAAATAATGCTGAAATCAAACATTCACCACTTTTTTTTCCTTACTTAGGCAGGTTCTTGTTCCATGCTCTTCATTCTAGAGGCAAAAAGCTGAGATACAACAATCCAGGCTCTTTCTTCTGCCTAACATCTCTCTAAGGTTTAATCACAGAACATAAGAGATTAAAGAGTCTTCACTAAATTATTCCACATTTCTCACCCCTCACCCATTAAGCCTAGATTAATGGTTTTAACATGTTTTGGGACTTCGTGGAATTACATCTTTGCAGCTCTGGAGTGTGTGTAACACATAAAATGTGCAGTCTACTACAAAATTGCCACATAATTCCCTAAAATGAGGCCATTAACGATGCAGCAGTCAGGTGACACTGAGGACAAAAAGTAGCAGAGGGGGGAAAAATGTTCCAGCACAGCATAAAGGTCACATATAAACTGTAAAACCTGAAAGTTTTCTCAGCTCCACAGCTGGAAAATCAGTCTTCTGACTGTAGAAGACCTGCCTCTTCTGCTCCACCACAGTTTCCATGGAAAGGAAATGCAGCAGGAATGTTGGAAGCAAGCCAGAGATGACAGAGTCCCCTGTCTGGGATATCACAGGGCCACCTGATCAGCTTAGCAGAGCCATGATTTTCTTATCCATTGCTAGCCAAATAGGAGAGGGAAACTGAATAATGCCAGCCATGTAAGCAAAACATTCCTTAGTTTATGTTCTGCACTAGAGATGTAAAATTTTGCCGTTTTAAATAAACATATGTAAACTTTCTTTAGAAAAAAAATACTTTAATAAATTTAGAAGGATTGTCATGATAGCAAAGGAACCTTTATTTACAAAAAGCTGCAGACTGACTGTCACCTAGTTCAATTCAGTGTCATTCCATTGATTCATGGAGGCTTTGTTGATTTATTGCAGTCAAGGTTCTCGTCCAACACTTAACAAATTCCACTTTAAATGAATTGTTGTAGAGTTTGCACTACCTCACTTTGGTTTTTATAAGCAGTGAACTGATTGCATAACCTATTGAGTGAGGAATTTATGTATTCTCATTACTGAGGAATTATCTGCAATGCTTTATTGATGGATTTGCGTTGGGTAATCCATAATTATTGGTGGCTAAAAATGTCTGAAAAACTACCACCAAAAAGGTCAATGAAAATGTTGATGGAGAAAAAAGTAGTTCTGTATTTTGCCCAACCCAAAATGGGATATATAAAAGCCATTCCCTTCAGGCAGGTGAGGAGATAATCTATTTTGATACCTCTTATCATGAATGTAAAGCCATGGAAAAATTGGATATTGCATTGGAGGCACCAAGAGGATGGAATGAGAAGTGGTCTTTCTTTGCCAGGTGCAAAAATGTCAGCACAGGAAGCAATCACTTCTCATTGATTGTGTGGCAAAATATGTTTTGTTACCAGTGAGGAGACTTCATTTGGAAAGTCTGGCCCTTTGTATCCTCTTGTGCTCCTTTCTCAAGAGAGAGCTCTGGAACACAAGTGAGGTAAATATGCAATCCCTGCCTGGGGAACTGGCTGGTGAAATTTAGGAGATTTGACAGTGATTTTAATTTCTGCACTCCATTCTGCCTTTGTTTTCTTTGGAAGGAAAAGCAAAGCAGTCCCCTGAACCTAAAAGCATTTCTTCACAATCACATAGGAAGATCTGTTTACTTGGGCTTTTGAGCAAAGGGATCATGATGACACTCATGTGTTGGAAAAAGAGCTGTGATTTTACTTTGCTTTGCTTAGTAATATATCTGCCAGTCCTTCGAAGTATGGGTCTGCTGTGTTGTGCAGGTCTGTACACATGGAAATACACCCATTTTCCTTGCTGCATGTGCATCACCTGAGCAGCTCCCCCATCCTCTTCATTGCTTGTTGGCCAGTTATTTGCACAGGCCGTGGGAGCACATGTTTGAAGGGGGAGTTAGATGAACAGGGGAAGAGTGACCTTGTGAGTGATGTTTTAGAAGATAATTCCCTGCCTACAGGGTTTTGGGAGATAATACAAAAGGACAGTTGTGTGTCAGCTAGAATGGCTGTATCTTTTCTTCAGCTTCTGGAAGCATCATTTCCATAAGGGTGTCAGCTGTCTATATCATCTCCCTGCCCATCACCAGCAGCTGACTTTTCTCCTTCTAGTTTCATTAGCCTTTAAACCACTCTTCATCAGTCAACCATTCCTTATATTAAAACCTAGTGAGGGAAACATTTCTTACATCCCCCTGTCTGTTAGAACACAGTTGGTTTAAACTGTTTCATGTAGGGGAAATGATTGAGGAGATGTGTTTTGCATCTTGGTGGTGTGGGTTTTTACTTTCACCTTCTGGGCATGAAACAATGCAGATTCAGTAAATAGATCTAAGTGTGTGTAATGAGAATGATTTCAGTGCTTTAGGTTCATTAGTCTCACAGTGTGAACTTTAATAAAAACGAATTTGACTAGATTAGATATAATTACAGCAATTTGAGTTAAAATTTGTGTACCCTTACATGCTTATAAAAAGGGTGATTATTTTAAAAGTACATTTGGGTAAATGACAGAGAACAACATGCATGGCTGTCATACAAATCAGTGACTATAATTCTTAGTTTACAGAAAAAGAACTTTTAATCACTGGGCCCACTGGTCACTTCACTCTCTAATTAGACAAAATTATTGATAGTCCACCTTTAATAACCATGATCCTTACATAAAGTCTATACTTTATGTGTAGGCATGGAGGTAGGACCTTCATCTCACAGTGGAGCATTCAAACCTTTTCACTGTTTGCACATGGTACAGAAGTCACTGAATTGGTGCCAAAACTTGTGTATAATTGAGACAATCTGTGTTCTCTATACATTATGGCTAATGGTGATGGTCTCACCAGCACTGGAGGTGCTGAAGGGCATCTTTAGCTGAAGGGCAAGAGGGATCTACACACCACACCACAAGGAAAGCAGATTAATTTACCCTGGCAGGTCTGAATAACCCACAGATCTTTGCAATCACACCTACCCCCCCTGCCTGAAGCATGCCTTTAACCTTTTTTTTTCTTTTTTCCCCTCCTCTTTCCCCACAGGATTTTCTCACTGTAGTGGAAGGAAGGCATCAGACCTGAAACATCCTGCAGAGCATGAGGTACCACAGCCAGGCCCAGAGTCCCCTATTCTTTGCCAGCTTTTATTTGCATGGTACTGCAGCACCGTGTGATGCCCACAAAAAACCACGTGTGACGTCCTGAGATCAAATCTGATTGTCAATCCCTTTTACCAATAAAACACTGCAGATCTGCAGACTAGCCTTACTTAGGGAACTTGCAAGTACAACATAAAGTTTCCCAATACTGTGCAGCCAAATTACCCATCCAGTCTACATGTGAAGGTCACTTTGAAGGGCAAGATGGCCTTTTGCTGTTTTGCAGTCTTTCTGTCTCCATCTCTCTCTGCTGTTTAAAACCACTAAAAAAGGATAAAAAACTTGTGCTAGCAACTAACTTCAACACAGAAAAAATGCCTGGTTGGTGCCTTCTGTGAGAACCTGATAGTGCCGTTGTTTGAGGCACTAACTGCAATCAAAAGTAGAACAGTTCTCTTCCGGTTGTTCTTAAAAGGTAAGGAGAAGTAAACAACCATAAATAGTGAAAAGATAATAAACTCGGAGGAACCCGCCACTTCAAAATGTAAAAATATTGGAGCAAGGCTTTGTCTGAAAAAATGTGATTTCTTTCAGTTCAAAGTGTGACCAAACAGAGCTGATTGAGTGACCTCCACTGGAACAGAAAGGTATGTGGGGCATTATATCTCTAACAAGCAGAAAACTCATGCGTGTTTGATAGGAGTAGTACACAAACTGGGTTCCATTCACATTGAACTTGATGAAGGTCATGTCTGGGAACTCGAAATTTTGAGAATCAGAGAGTTTAGACAGTTTAAGCATGTCTAATTGCAAGCCCATACCATGATGACATTTGGGTTTGAAGGCTGCATGAATGTCTAAGAACCAAAATATTGCTTTGCTTTTTAAGAAGCTCACCTCCTATGATAAAGCTGTTTCTTTCACTAGGCAGAACAGATTAGACCAATCAAAGCACAACAGCCTTGAAGTTACAGGTTTGAGACATAAAAAGACAAAGCAGTATTAGATTTAGACTTTGTGAATGACCTGGAGTAGGAGCTAAAAGTAATTTAGGTGATAAGCAGTGCAGTTATTCAACACTTGATATCACCAGTAATCATTTTAAAAATCACTCTGTCTCTGCACAGTTTGCCAAGTAGCAGTATTTGCTTCTTCCTGTAATTCAAATTCCCCTGGGAGATGCTGTTTGTACAGGAGGCAGGGATTAGCAGCACTGTTAAAGCAGATCTGAGGTTCTGGAGGAGGGAGCAGCTAAGAAAAATGAGATTGCCTTAAATGGGGATCGTGAACATAGACAGCCAGGGGCTAAAACAAGTGTGGCTAAATATACAATATGTCTTTATTTTGTGTTCTGCAACTTGTCAATATGTAAACTGAAAAAAAAAACCCAGAAAATCAACATGTAAACATCCATCACTCCCTGCAGAAAATATTTAGCACCCTCTGAATTTCAAAAGGTTAGCCTCTTACCCTGTGCTTGTGGTTTGAAATGGACAGAAGCCACCATCTGTTTAAAGACAATGAACTTTTATCCAATTCAGTTTACAGATTGAAGATAGACTGGGATGGTTTGCTGAGCCCATTGCTGAGCAACACAATCTCCATATATGACAGTCCACAGGTTTTGATTCCAGCACACTATTTGAAAGTGTACACTTTATTTCTTCTTTTGAACCTACAGATCACTGCTATCTTGATTAAAATTTTGTTTTAATTTTTTTGTTTGTTTGTTTTCCACTCCCTTTCAGCTCCTGGCTGTTTTGCTAGCTCAGTGATTTTGCAATTTATTTGCTAGCAAGAAAGCATGGATTCATAACTACAGGCCCAAAATTAATTAGATATAGAAATAATATAACAACTATTTCTTGGAGAGAAATCTTCAAGAAGAGAGGTTCAGATGGAAAGACAATAAGCAGAAGACCCCCGTTCCTCCCCTGGAAGACCCCCATTCCTCCCCTGGAAGGCCACAAAGGAAAGCAGTTTTACAGAATAAACCTGTGAGACTCTCCAGAAAGAATAAAGGACAAAGCAGCCCCAGCCAAACACGACCAAAGCAATAACTTCCCAGTGTCCTCTGGCAACTATAAGCCCATGCAGAGATCACTTTAAAAAAGGTATTACCTGCTAGGTGCACAGAGGATGATGATGGGAATATGATCTGCTGTGCTTGTTGCTGGTTCCTGTAATGGTGACTCCACTTTGAGGCAGATTTTCAAAAGTTTACCAAGCCAACCATATCCTTAACCCTCAGTTTGCAACCTTCAGGCACTTCCTTTCTCCAGTGTCGTCACTCACCTTATTTCAGTCTTTCTCAGCTCAGGCAGTTAGGAAACTGGAGCTGATTCATACACCTAGTCTGAAGTCACTCAGATCCTGGATGGATTTGGGTCAGCTGTAGCCACCGGGGGAATGTTACTCTTTTTCTGCCAGGGGAGAACAATTGTATATATGGTTAAATTTGAATTTGATGATATATTAACTAATAATTAATGTTTGCTAAATGACCTGTGCTTTTGGAAGAAAGAGGTGCTCTGCATGTGTATGGAGGCAACACAATAAAGTCCTAATTTGTCACAGGGTAAACCACAAAAAACTGACTGGATCTGTTGGATTTCCTGGAATGGCAAGCCATGGAGCATCTTGGCCTTGTGTATGTCAGGCTGCAGAAGAGATTTACTGTGTAGGACTGGATGCCATAAAATCCCTGTGCCTGCTGTACTCAGTGTAGAGTGAACAGAAGATAAAAGTGACTTCCGTCCTTCGGGGTACCAGTGATTCCTTTTCTATTTGGTGATGGAAGTTAATCCTTGCAATTTTATGTTTACCATCTACTCCTAATTCCTTAGTGACAGGAACAGTGTGATCTCATTTTGGGACCCTTCTACCTTTTATAATGGATAGTGGGACACAGTAATTCCAGGTTTGTCTCCATACATCAGTGGAAAAACTGTAAGCATCTGTCGTATTGCATACAGAAGGCCCAGCTCTACAGAAGAAGGAAAACAATTGGAATCTGTAGATTTTCTATCTTTTTCAGGCCAATTCCTACATTTATTTTGTTGGGATGTCTTGCCTGGTTTCTCTTAGGGACTGAACGTAGATCTTCTCTTTTGGGTGATTGGCAGAATGTGTGGTTAGACAAGTCTTTTTAGAGTCAGACATAACCCCAGCATAAGGGATCTCAGAAAAACCACTGACTTTTTAATAGCACTAACCTCCCTCTCCCCTGAGTAGCATCCTATTACAGTCATTGCTGACAGAATAAAGAACTATCAAAACAACAAGGTTCAAAATAAAACTCAGGAAGCTCTTGTGAAACATGAAAGCTCTGTGCTTCAAAATTCTGGACTGAGGAGAGTACAATATGTGCCCAGTGAAAAGTTTGGAGGGGAAAAAAAAAAAAGAAAGAAATCAAATCCCTGTGTTAAAACAAAGAAAGCTGTAAGAAACATTTACTATGCATCAGATTAACTGTAGTCTAATGCCCACAGTGAACTCATTTGCAGTGGCATATATAAACCCAAATGTTAATCAGGAGAGGGATGGGAGGAGAGGAAAGGCAGTGCACGAGGACAGCTCTGGGTTATGTCACCGCTCCCACTGGTGAAGGTGACAGACAGGGAACAGAAACACCTCTAAAGCCAGGAGAACAGCGAGGCATATTGAATACCTGTTACCCCAGGATCCCTGCTAGGGCTGCTTTTGGCAATCTCAGAGCCAAGAAATGGAGAGAAAAGCAGTGGGTAGGAAGATCTTACCCAAAGGGAGAAATTCCTTACATGCCAACCTTTTGCTTGACGGCAAAGGGAAGAGGACAAACACTTTGGATGGGCCCATCTCAGCCCGAGGCTTGTCACATGTAAAGAATCTTTTCTAGGATGAATATTTAATTAGTTTTAAGGGATTATGAACCTTGTGCTTATAATTTTCGCTTACCCATGCACCCCTTGCTACAAGTAGAAACGAGCACCCCAGTGTGGAAATTCTTTGATTTCTCATTGATTTCACTGAGCCAAGACCATTTTGTGCAGAGGACTCAGATGATCCAGACTGCTGAAGCACCTCTTTACACCATATCTAATGTCTCATTTGAGTTTAACTGACACCCAACAGCAGGGCCTTGTTACCCAAATTCCTTGTCAGCCTCTAGAGCATCGTGGGGCTCTGTATCACACCTGCAGATTATGTATATACCATTATATTCCATACATTTAGGAACTCCTTAATAACTTTTCTTTGCCTTGGTCCTTTATGTTGTTACTGTATTGGCCTACTGTGTTATTTTTATTGGAAAATGGTAATTCTACTTATTCCTCAAAGACTGTTGAATTACTGATGAGAGCTGCATAATATATCCTTACATTTTCTAATGTTTACTACCCCAAATTTATGTTTTGTTAAATATTTCAGTGATGTCCATGAGAACTTACTCAAGAATTTTTTTTTTTTTTGAGCAATTGATTTCATTGTCATAATGTCCCCTATTTAATTCTGCAATTGCTATAAAAAATAAAAGAGATTTATTTCTATATAAAATTTAATTCCTGCTACTGGGAAGTAGAGAAGGAAACAGGGAAGGGACTGATCATTCTCAAATCCCATTTTTACATGAGGGTTATTAATGAATGCACTTTTTTTTTCCAGAGTAGCATCTCATTCAAGTAGCTTGAAAGCTTTTATAGTTGGAGAATTGTCTTGTGTTCTGTCAAACAAAAATACCATGAAATAATTAATATAGCACAAAGTGCTTATAACCTGGTAAGAGTATTTCTGAAGTGCGATAGTACCATTGATAAAGGTAAGAAAAGACAGGAGAGCAGTGTTGCAGGTTTTTACAGAAATGTATTTTGCAGTTAACACTGCTTCATGCAATGCTTTTTTTCTGATATAAATCCATTTATTTTGGCAATCAGCAGGTACCATCACTGTGCCTACTCAAAATAGAGACAATAGCTGTTTAAGTGTATGAATACAAGCCCACAGTGACAAATTCAGCTCATCTTCAGATGTTCACCATGGAAGTAAATTAATTGGAATGTCTGAAATATCCCATTGGTCTGCTATAAAGAGGTTAATGGCTTTTAAAAATGGGAACCAGGACTTAAGTACTGAGTCCCATTTTGTAGTATTTAATTTTAAACAGTTTCTCAGACTTCCACAAAGCGAAGAATACTGGAGGATCTAATCCACAGGTCCTTGGCCTGGGCACTTATTAAATGGAATGCACTCAATAGTACGGAAATAGGTATCAGCAAAGAAATTTCTGTTTCCATTTTCAACTGTGCTGTCAAAATATATCCTGCTCTGTTACTGCTGCATGTAAATGTGAACTCAGCTTCATCCCTGCCTGCAGCACAGCTTCAAGAGATGCATGTACACGCACAGGGACTGTCCTATATCCTGCCTCAGAGTCTCCTAATCTCGTGCTGAGCTGTGAGTCTGCCTGCTGACACAGGTGAGTTTTCTGAAATAGCAAGCTGCAAGATTGCTTGTGGGGCTGGGAAACTAGGCATGTGATAGTTCCAGAGAAGTGTGTTAATAATGGAAATCAGTGCACATACTCTATTTTTTTCATAGGTTTTCATGTGATCATTAACTTAATTTTATAAAAACAGGATGTAGCTTTTCTATAAACTTGTGACAGGGCAGAAGATCTTATTTAGCAATCAGAACCTGTTGAATCAGTCAGGATATCAGAGGGATATGAGTCAATATGTTTAAAAATCTCCTCAGTGGATCCATTTTTAAGTTACTCCATTCAGCAGTTGCCCTTCCTAAACTACTTTCAAATGACTGCATTGCTTAAGTTCAATTTCAATAACTACTAAACAGCACTTTTTTCAGTGGCATGCATGAATTAAACTCCACATTATTATCACTTGGAATAACTTTCTGTGGATTCACTCCTTGCACGGTCTTGAAAGGTTTCCATGAAAAGAGGCTGCTTGATTTCCGTATGGAAATCTGACATTTAGAGTATGAGGCAAACGGGCTGTAAAGAGGATGGGTCAGATAACATCAGTGGGTTTTAAGTACCCTCCAGTTTACTGGAAGCATGACATTGATTAGAAGCATGAAGCAGTGATGCTAATTAATAATTTCTGCTTATCAACTTGCACAGGGCTGGTTTGGGAGGGGCGGTCTTCAAAGATTTACAAATAACCAGAGAAAGTGGCCAGTTAGTGCATTTACCTTTCTGTCACATCATTATTAAAAGCATTGGCAACACTCCCTACCAACTTCTCCCCCTCACTTCTGTAAAACAAGGCACATTTAGAAAGGGTTTGACAGGAAGTGACCAGTTTTGGGCACCCCACCTCTAACCCAGCTTGGTCCTTGTCACGCTTGGTAACTTGTGTCAGCCGAGAGCAATCCCAGCTGCCTGCCACGAGATGAGGATGCCCCTGCCTGTACAGCTCCAGTGGGTGTCAGTCATTATGGGCACCATCTGTTCCCTTCAGCGACAGCATTTCCAATCTGTTCTCCTGAAAGGTAACTGCTGCAGAGGAATTCCTTCCAGCTCTGCTGCAGGAAAGAAATTTTGCTCACATACAATGATATATTTTTCTCTTTGCTTCCTTTCTTATACTTCATGCAAATATGCAAAGTTCCCATGCACTTGAAGGTAAAATAACTTCCTGAGGAAACAAAACAGAAGGGTCTATTAATTTTTGGTACAAAGTCTGTGTGTTTGGCTTCTTATAATCAAACATGTCATGCTTGCTGGAATAAAGATGCATATTGCACATGTAGCTGTCCACTATGTGGATAATTATGCTTTCTTTATGATAAATGAGAAATCAAACTTGATGGAAATGAAACTTGAACACAAAATGTGGCCAATATTTGGTGTGTTACTTATCAGTGGATAGAGTTTATGGGAAAATACACGTGAGCAGTTTATGAGGAGGAAAAGTAAAAGTATAAGGTATTAACCACTTATGATACATGATAATACTCAAACTAATGTTGTGTGCTCCTAACAATTCTATGATACATGAGCAATAATTACCTCAACTGCTTTGAATCATTTACCAGCTCTCTATAATTTATAGCTCAAGCTTCATGAAACTTCTAAAGCTAGAAAAAATCAGACTGAAACTGCAAGCACAGGAGACTTCTCCACTGTTTCCTTTGTTACACTATATAATAATGAACACATTTGTATGAGCATGCGGTAATATGCTTGCCAAAATAAGATGAAGTTTTTCATTTCCTCTGCAGTCTTGAATTTTACTTTTTCACATTACTCTAAAAGGCAGAAATTTCATTTGTAAGCTGACTACTGGTTAATGAGTGTGCATCCTTTATTCCCTTTTTTCTTTATAGTAGTGTCACTGAAATGTCTCTGAAAAACAACTGGAACCTGTGAAGTTCTGGATAATAAACACACCCTGTTTGGGTGAGGCAGAAGGATGATCTATCTTTTAAATTGCAGTGTAGAATAAAGATGTACAAGATTGGGTAAACATTGAAAGCATTTTGGACATGATAGCACACAGGTTTAGACAATTTTGTTCGTACCAAAGTATTGTTCGAAATGATGTTGTGAAAGCAAAGTAATTCAACTACTTAGCATGGACCAGAAAAGGGCAGGAAAAAATTTACACTGAAATTTGTGTCTCACATACACACTTCATTTTCATTTCAGTTTGCTTTTGCAAGAAGTTATAAAGATAAGTAGAAAAGGCACATTTTGGAAGATGCTTCCTATCATAAAAATCAGTGCCCACTATCAAATATTAATGTATAGTACACACTGAAAGGACAATAGCAATTAAGGATCTCTAGTACTTTAAAAATATTTCCTCATACTTTCAAAAATGGAGTAAAAATGAGGAACTAGGAGAAGCCAAAGATGTAATCTTAAAACAAAATAAAGACGAATAGGTTTCCAGATTAATTCCATACATTGTACTGGCATTCCGTCATGGTGAAAACCGTGGTGAAAACACTATAAAACAGAAGGTTTTATAAGTGGAACAAAGCTGGAAATATTGCAAGTGGATGTAAACTGACTTTCTCAGCCACAAGAATAAAATAAATAGTTCAAAATAATTACTGTTCTTTGCTTCTCGAAAGTGTTCCAGAGAAATCATAATTTACAGGAGTCTTAAGGAAATTTGGAGTGAACAAAAATAATGCTACAAATTCTGAGGTGAAATGTCCACTTTCCTACTGTAACTCTGTCCTTGACACAGGGATTAGTTTTTGTCAAGTCATTTATGTTTCCTTGGGCTAGACACTTGTTTTTGATGCCAATGGAAATGACATTTGTTTACTCCATACAAATGGCCTGGTAAAGGGATCTGTACATTCAGGAAAATTTAAAAATGCTTCAACAAGGAATGGTTAAGCCATTGAGCTGTGACTCTGGGAATTTCGTTTTTAAACCTATCTTTATCTCTTTATGCCACTTTGGTCACTTCACCTCTTTGTTCTTTATTTTCTCCTACAATTTAGCTCCAAAATAGGAGCTAATAGGAGGGGTTTTGCTCTCTTCAAAAGTTTTCCAGCCATGACTAAAACCAGCAGAGAAGGGAAGAGTCCAGGAAAAGCTGGTTTTGACTTCTGCATGCAGGCAGTACTATAATATTTGTCATTTAGAATAATTTTCATATAAAATGGGGCTCTAGGAGTGCCCCTTGCTGGGGATCAGTACAGCCTCCTGTTCTGGAAAAAGGGGGAATTTCCTTCCTCCCTTTGTTCCCTTCCCCTCTAGGCTGATAAATGAAAATTAGCCAATATTAGCAAGACCTTTCCAGTCAAGCATTTAAAGTAATGCAGGTCACATTAAGAGAGCACTCCCATAATCTGCTGGATTGGCTGTGGTGGTGACCAAAAGGAAAGAAATGGGGCAAAGCTCCTCATTAAGAGAGGGCTGATGCTGCTTTGTCAGCAGGCACTGGGGAAGGGTGCATGACCGTGACCTCAGCTAAGTGGAATTGGGACAGAAAGCCTGCACTGATCCTTAAAACTGTTCAGCAGTTCAACCTAGGGAACCTCCATTTTTCAGGGCAGCCTGAGAGAAGCAGATTTAAGAGTGGAAAACTGTGGGTTCATTTTATATTTCTCTATTGTCTCCTATTAAAAACGTCTGGCCTGTGCTTGACACAGTGATGAAATTAAATATATGTATCCAGAGCAGGATATGCCACTTCCCCAGTCAAGGTTAGGAAAGGATTACCTCAGAAAGAACATCTTCCAGGGGCTGAGTTGTCAAACACAGCACCTGCAGTAAATAGGGAGACAATTCATTTTTTTTCTGTTGGTCTAGGTCTCAATTTATCTCTTTCTCTTGCAGTTTTAGTGCTGTTATTTCTTCCTGCTAAGGTATTTTATGTCACTGAGACGAAATTTGCCACCTTTCTGCAAACAACTGCTCAAATTGGATGCCACTCTCACCTTACAAGCATTGTAAAAGTTATTAGATGGTTTGTAATCTCCAAATAACTTGCATTCACAGCCGATCTGCATCCTTTAATAGTTGGAATTCTTGTGTCAGGTTAAATGTGATTGGAATGCAAGGGTGAAAACCCATGTTTTTAACAACTTTAAAAAACTGAACACACATTTCAGTCATTATCCTGATTTACAAATGGGCAAACAAAAGAAATGTTTAATAAGAAAAAGAGTAGCAAAGTTGGTAATCTGAGGAAAGCTTTCTTGTTTTTCATGTTCGCACTGGATTATTTATCTAAGTCATATTTTTAAAACACAAATGAAATAAATGTTTCCTAAGAGAAAGAGCAGCAAAATTGGTCATCTGAGGAAAGATTTCTTTCTTGCTTTTCGTGTTGTTTACTGGATTATTTATCTTAGTCATTCTTTTACATACAGGCATCAATAAGCAAGTTATATGGCACAGTAAGAATTTATGACCTGCAATTCAGCTGAGCTATGCTCAGACAATACTATTAGGTCTAAGTGATGTGACTAAGCCTGATAGTGATCATTATAACAGAATAATCTGATTTTTTTTTTTTTTTAAATACAAGCATTCTAGGTGCTTTCCAAGCAAAAATCCCAGAAACTCACCATCCTTCAGCAGCCACCAAACTCACTTGAGCAGAAGACTGACCAAGACTTGAGCAGCACAGTCTGACCAAGAGTTCCATGGAAAAAAACCTAGAAACCAGCTCTCAGCCAAACCAGAGATAAAACTGATTTCTTTATCTTTTCCTTTCTGTGGAAATACCAAAATGCAGCTGTTCTGTCAATGCTCATGAAAACCAGAACTATTGCATATGCAATGAAAAAAAGGTAATCTAGAATATTGAAGAAATCTCCAAATGGAGCTAAATACTCAATTTCTTAAGGAAAATACCAATATCTTTTTTCCCAGTAAGTTCTCCACTAGAAATTAAAACAGGGACTGAACAGAGCCATTGCACATTAGATTACTGTACTACAATTGCCATAATAAAAAACTTGCTCAACCACTACACATTAATTTATATATATATGTTTTAGAAACATTATATAGCAGTTTACTCTGTGTTAAAATCACAGTTGTTTATACACTCACCTAATTTTCCTTCCTGGAAATGGGTGGTCAGCAATTAGTTTCCTGTTTACCACCTCCATTTTTGCAACTGTAATTTCTCTCCAGTGAGTAATGCTAGGACTCAGTGACAGTGGACAGCAGACCTGCGAGGTTTGATGTGCTCCAGTATTAACCTGCTGGACAGCAGATATTTTGCTAGTTTTATAAATTTAGCAGCTTTCCCTTTCTTTAATTTTATTTTTTAAGTGACAATTTTATGTGGCTGGTGAATTCCTCCTCCATACTTTGTGCTGTGCAGTACAGACACATCTATGGATTTTATTTTGCACAAAAACTGCCACATCGTAACAACTCGGCTGAAACCAATGGAAATGATCAAGCAACAGGGACCTCTGAGTCAGGGAATCACACATTTGTGAAGTTGTGAAGATCTATCAGTCCATCCTCTTTATCTTCCTGCCAGAGCCAGGCTTTTCCGTGCCATGCATCTGCTTTTGTTACTGTGCTTCAAATGGTGCTAAAATGGGACAGTTTTGTATTTAAGAGGTAATTAGCCCAGTTACTACAGACACATTTTAGTGGGACCTGCATGGACCTCACCAAATTCCATCAGGTGTTTGCAGGGCTGCCTCTTTGCTGAGTAATTCCAACCTCTCACAGCATTGAATTTGTTGATTTTTGGGATGTACAAGCCAGCATCTCACAGCTACAAAATCTAAAAATTAAAAAGTCTCAACTCCATACCTTCAGTCAAAAATTAAGGACGGGAAAATAAATGAGCTTTGGAAAGCAAAAAACTTTGAATAGGAGCTGCTAGCAGTGGAAAAGTCCCTAAAAGGAGAAAGGGATAACTTGATTCTACTGAAGAGAATCAGCAGAGAGGAATGAAGCCTTCAAGCCATCAAATTTCTTCAGAAATGAAATGAGGTTATGGATTGCTCTGCTCGATTCTGCCCAGCAGACTGAAAATTTTCTTTAATTTTGAATTTATAACAGAACCTGAACAGATGTGATTGACCCTGATTTCCAAATTGTTTTGTGCATTTCTGATTATGCTGCAGAATGAGTGCAGCTGTGAGGGGTGACATGAAGTGACACCACCTAACTGGAAAAGGGACTGCACTTCAGGCTTCAGCAACACCAAAAGGGAGATTGCAGATTTAAGTCATTCCCATACCCTGAGTGTAATAGCTTTACAATTTTGGGTCATTTTAAATCTCACCAATTCTTAAAAAAAAACCCCAAAACAACAACAACAATCAAAAAAACCCCACAAAAACAAGAACACAACCAAAAATAAAACCCAAAAAACAAAACAAAACAAAACCAAACCAAAAAACCCAAAATGCTCCATTTCTGATATACTTGAAATTATTAATAACCAAGTATACCAAGTAAGAGCCTGATAAAAATGTGTGCAGTATTGATTATAGGAGAAGTAATGTTTTTGACAGATAATTAGATTGTTTTCCTGGTTCACCCCAACCATTTTTTTGGATTGGTGGGATTTCTCTGCAAGGATGTAACACTCTACCTATTGCCTGCTTGCTGCTGGGGCTGGGGGAAACCTAAGAGATGAGGAAGAAACAGAAATTTGTGCTGAACACCTTTATTATGCTACTTAACCTTGTCATAAATCCTTTAATAACCACCAGCTGCTCTGTTGTTATCATGCCCTTCTGAGTTTAGCTAGTTAAATCTCCCTCCTGCTTTTAAACTTCTTGGTAAAAGCAGCTTTTTTCTTGCAAAGTCCATCCTGAGGCTGAACAACAAATAGCCAAGGGACTGTGCCCCAAAATCCTGCTCATCTCCAGACATGGCTGCTCCTCCCTGTTCCCATGAATGGAGAAAGGCACATGGAATTCAGCAAAAGAATCTTTTAACCTGATGTTTACAGCTTCAAAGGGAAAATAAAGGCCAGGCAAATCCTTTGGTGATTCAGGATATTGTGGAGGATGTGTAGAAGTCATTCCAGGAATGATGTAGCAAAGTCTCATACTTAAGACCATTCTGTGTCTCCTGAAATCCTCACATGCTGGTGGGGAACCTCTGCTGGCATTTTTTAATAAAAAAGTATTTCCAGATCAATGAACTGAGAACATTTTTGAAACACATTTCTGTGAAAGCAAAGAGAGGGATTCCCATATTTAGCTGGGGAAAAAAAATATCACCACATTTAAAAAAAAATAAACTTAATTTGCGCTATGTAGAGAGCATAGGGGGAGGGAGACAAGTCATGATCTTTGACTGTTTAAGGTTGAGGGTATTGAATTATCCCATTTATTTTGAGCTTACTCACGGTCCTGTGTCCTGCAGGCCTCAGGGATGATGAGGCTAAAATGCCAAAAGGGATGTCACTGCATAAAAGCTGCAGAGTTTATGCAAGTGAATTTCCTCAGCATATATGTGACCTCTTTTGACTTCACCTTAGCTACAAAAGAAGCTGCGAAATTAAGCTTGCAGAAGAGCTCAGAAAGGTCCTAAACTGTTCTTGCAAACAGCCAAAGTTGTGTGGTCAGTGGTGCCAAAGAAAGTTGGCTCTTTTTTCATAAACTTTGCTTCTCTGACTGTCACTTTCACTTTGAATGTTCTTCCCCTTCAAGGAAGTCCTCCAGGATTTTTCCTTCTGCCTTGTCTCACCACAGTGACTCAGCTGGGAAAAGCATGTAGCCCGCAGTTTAGCCAGAGGGCTTTTATCAAGGGGCTTTTCTGGCAAGAAAAGAAGATTTAAAGCAAAATTCCTGAGTTTAGCACATATTAGGGCCTTCTGGCACTTCACATGTGCAGAGGTGAATTATCAACCTCCAGGGACAGGCAGCAGTGTGTTCACATTAACTTCTCACAGCGTTTGAGGTTTTTATCCAAGTGCACATTGGGGAGCCATTGGAATGATAATGAAGAGTTTGCTAATTCCTACAACTCCTTGTTTTATTGCCAAAATCTTTGCAGAGTGAGTACAGCACAAACCATTCCCAGCAACTATAATATTATTATTAGTAGTAGTAGTATTAGTAGTATTATTAGCATTAGTATTATATTTTTAATAATAATAATAATAATATTGTTATTATTATTACTATTATTACGGTGTTAATATTAATCTGAATTTAGAATAAAATCTTCAGCGTCTCTCAGATGGTGTTTGTGTACCTTGATCTCCATGTAGAATAAATTTAAACAGAGTAGTAGGCTGTTGTTTGGGGTGTTTTGTTTGTTTTTCTGTTTGTTTGGTTTGGGTTTGTTTTAAATAAACTAATTTCTTCTCATGGGGAAGATCAATCATTCTTCACAATCAAAACTCTCCCAAAGTGGAAGCCTCTGGGCTGAAAATAATGAAGTTTCTGGGAGAGACTGCACATGCAGAGGTATAATACTGATGTTGAAATTGCAATGTGGGATCTATTTCTGAGGAAAGCTTGATTAAGGAAACATTTAACTTTAATATAATAATGTTTGTTTAATATTTCAATTGAATTTAATTTAAACAAAATAATTTTTTTGACATCAGAGAAACGTATCAGCATAATTTAAAAAATAATAAATCCTTTGCTTCCTTATCTGTTACTCATTACATTTTCTAAAATTTAAATAAAATAATTGAGGTAGTATTCACTGACCTGTATAGATTTTTGAATCAATAAAGCAGAAGTTTCTAATGTGAGTAGGTTAAACTGTTTGAAGAGTTAAAAGCAGCTTTTTCCAGCTATATCCTCTTGGCAGAGAGACTTGCTTTGAAGGTAGATTTTTTTTCCCCCGTGTCAGTTCGTTAAAGTAAACCAGTTCAGAGAGTAATTTAAAGTAGAGAATTTTCTGAGGTATTGAGAAATTGGCAGAACTGTTTTCCTCAAAAGGTATGGCTCTAAATGAGGAGAGAGAACTAGCAATCCCATAATCCAGGATAATTTGGACCCTGGAAAGATAACTCATTAATTAAAAATAACACTTCCCTTTCCTCGAATAAGCTGCTCTTTTTTTAACCTTTTTTATTTTTTTTTCCCCAGCAATATCATGCCTAAAAAAAATGTCAGACCCTTGTTAAACTGTAAGCTTGAATTGCAAATTTAGAATTCTATTTTTAGGCCTTCCTGATTAAAATCAAAAATCTCAGATAAAGTTTGATGCAAATCACGAGTGGAAAGGAACAATTTAGTAAATAAATGGAAGTTAGCATTTACTAATACATGGCTACTGTGAATAAATGGTATATTACTTATATATAAGTAGTTTAAGTAAATGACATACTTTATCACATATAATAGTAGGGAAGTCACCCATAAAAAAAAGAGACCCTGTTTCTTTTTGTGCATTTGCTGATCCACTTTTGTACAGTTTCATCTTGTGTCAAGTCAATGTAAGGTTAAAATTTGCATCCAAACCATTTCCATTTTTGACAGCGATGTAAGCAAAACCAAATTGCAGCTTGCTAGTCACCCTGGGGAAAAAAAAAAAAAAAGAAAATATATAACAGGCTTAGGTACACTAAACAGCACTTCTGAGGGAGAAAAATAAAGGTAGCACAGATCCTCCAAGGTGACTCTGCCTCTGAAGAGGTGGCAAGCTGTTATTTGCTCGGTGTCACGGCTGGGCTGCCTGCTGAGGGACGCCTGGTGATGAACAGGGGCTCTCTGACAGGAGCCTGATCACCACTCGCTTGAAAAAGGTGCTGGGAGAAAGATTATCAAAGCATGATGCCTTTATGGAGTGTGGCATTTAAAGCTCATCCCCAAAACCCCTTCCCTCACGTCCTTTTAAGAGGAAAACAGATCTCAGGGGAGGAGAGAGGGATGTCACAGCGTCTTGCCTGGCAGGTAATGGTGCACAGATGAAAAATCTTTCACAGGGTGTGTTGGGGAGGATAAAGTCAAAGATTTTGCTGGGTTCTAAACACAGAGCTGTCAATCCCTCCATTAATCTGAGTATCAGGACGTGTTTGTACCCACACTGGGGAAACTTCAGCCAGTGACTGAATCTGAAAATCCTTGAACAATTTAAGCCACTGAGTGCAGCCGGATCACGCCCCACCCTGCCCCAGGTGCTCTCCAGGCACAGAGAGTTTCCTGTGTGCAGATGGTGATCCCTCCACTGAAACACCACACACCTTGGCAGCACTGCAGGGTTTGCAGGGTCTTTTTCTCTTCAGGACTGTGGCATGTGTCACTGCAAATGTTTAGCTGAGACACAGACTCTCCTGTTCCACATCAGCAGCCTTGGCAAGCAAGTGGCACTGAGTGTCTGCTTTTTGAAACAGAACTGTTTCATAATGACTCACACAGATCTAAATTTAGCAGTAAATCAGGAAGGAGAAAAGTCCCAGTTAGTGGATTTCCTTTCAAAGACTGAGAGAAAATTGCCTTTTTTGCTTTTCCTCTTTTGGCATTGTGTGTAAAATAAACATTCATTAAAACTTACTCTGTCCACAGACCAGCTACAGTGGTTTAGCAAAATGCCTCAGGAATAGTGCAGCAACAAAATGTGAGGAAGTGGCATCAGACCACCATAGCAGAATAAAAATTTAAAATTATTAAGCCTTTTCAAAGCCCCCAGGTTATCAGTTGTTGAAAAAGAAAAAGAAAAATCTGATGCCACATGTAATGCTGACATTTTTTCAGTAGAAACCAGGGTACTTGATAAAAGATGATCCAATTCCTGACTGGCACAGTTGTGCATAGTCAGAGTTCTAGTTTAGGTGCTTCATGTAAAACTACATTCAGGGTTAGGACCACTTTTTCCTTTTCCCTAAAAAGAATGGTTTAATTTCCTGACCCATGCTAAAAAAATTATTGTTAATTATTTAGAATATATTTACACTAGAACTCCAATGTAGCATTAAAACACCCAGCTAATAAGAGAATTTAATACACACCAGGAGGAAACCTGCAAGTATAAACCAGGCTAGAAGTTCCTTCTCTGTTGTTATGTATAAAAACCTCACTTTACACAACAGTAAAAGGATCTGAGACTTTCACTTTCTAGAATAGAAGATGGCAAGGAGCCCAAAAATCTTCATAAAAATTGGTGAAGAATTCATAACTTAGTCATGACCTGGCCATAGTTCTGGGCCATGGCAAGATTTAATCTTTCCAGTCTTCCACTCTTCTAACTTTGAATCCTCCTTTGAATCCTTGAAAGTTTGGGGCACTGTTTAAATATGAGTATCAGTGTTTAATGAGAACAATTCATCTTCTCCTTGTCAGCTTCAGCTGGAATGCTGTTGAGATCTCCCCGGTAATAATGGATTTTTGAGACAATCAATAGCTTGGATACAAACATTTTGGGATGCAAAGGCAAGGTACCTGAGAAAGGGCAGCTAAACAAAATTCAAGAGGAAAATACTTCTGTGAAAACATGTAGAACTACAACAAAAAACCAGCAGAGATGTTAATTCAGCAACACCAGAGGATCAGCCTGTTCTGAGAAGCAAAGGGGACCAACACATCCCCGTTTGATTGACAACTGCCTGGCTGGCAAAGCCCCACCAGGCGTTTCACCAGGAGGTGAGGAGCATATTAATGTTTAGCCTGGCAAATCATTATTCACAGTTAGCTGCTGGGTGCATCAGCAAGTTTTAAAAAGCTTTGCAGTCCTCATGTGTGCACACACTGCCTACAGACACTGCTTTTCTGTGTAAGCTGCTCAAATCATTGTGGCACAGCGAGGGGAGTTGGTTCCCTGCACAGACACACACAGACACACACACACACAAGATGCCACCTGCCTGGCAGCAGATATGAAACCAGCTAATAATTTCACATCCATCATTAAATTAAGGTTGAATGAACTCCAACAGTGAACTTGCTCAGCTCTACTGAAGGTTCAGTTTTGCTGAGTTTGTGACCGTAGGAAAGGGTAAAAGAAAATCTGCTGAGTTGTGCAAATAGCATAGTCTGAAATATATACTGATTGTTTAATAAATAAGGAGTCTGCAGGATGGGTCTTGGGGCAAAGAAATTTATGGGTAGCTTAACTTCAAGCCCCTCTACAATTCCTTCATTGGTAAATTATACATCCTTCTTTACCACAGCAATATTCCATTTTAACCTTGGTTACTTACCTTGGATACATGCTATGTGAGGAACTTTTTAAATATTTGTTAATCTGTAAAGATCTGCATGAATCTAAGTGATATTAAGTTGAAAACTCTGAAGAGAAGCCCTTGCTGAGGAGAAGCAGTGTCTACATGATACGTAAAGTAAGAGTATATTTAAGGCATGTGATCTCTGCAGTTCTAATGACACAGGATGTCACCAAGCCCAAATATTTCAAAATACACGAGTTCCAAGGCCACAGAACATGAGTGGCAGACAGCCATCAACAGCATCCTGCAGTGATAACAGCAGACAAACCATGAAATTAAATCCTGGCTGTCTCAGAGTCCGGTTGGTCCTTTTTCTGTCAGCCATAAATTTCAGGCCAGTGCTCATACATCAGCTAAATCATTTGAATGGTCCTTCACTGTATCGTTCCCCAGCTGTTGACTGGATGCATCCATCAATAAGGTGAGCAGCTTTTGCTGCAGTTGGAGTAAAGGCTATTTTTCAGTTTGAAAAGAAAGTCAGTGGCAGGGTTACCTAATGTTGTAACAATCTTCCTATTTAACCTTTTATGCTAAAAAAACTTGATGTAGGGGATAGTCACCCCTTGAGGACACAGAAACAACACTTGGACAGCTTGTCCTTACAGGCAGTGTGGATATCAAAGTGTTGAGTCCTGGACTGCTGAACTACTGAATGCCCCACCAGATGGTACAAACCAAGATCCATTTGCACTCTGGGTGCTTAGAAAAACTCAAGATCTGACCTCCTTGTTTTGCAAGTATTTATTTAAATCAACAGCAATGAACATATTTATTCAAGTGTATTGCAATTTGCTGCAGCCAGTTTGTAAACAGAGGTAAAAATGAGCAACTTCAGCCTTGTGATTGTAATCCTGAGAAATGTATGGACTGGAAAAGATAACCTTAGGCTTGAACTTCCCAAACAGACATGCAAATACCATCATACAACTGAATTCCCTCTTGTTTTCTATGCATCAGTTTTGCTTCTCCTATTTTTTAAAAGCTCCTTTAAATAACCAGCCAACACCAAAATTGCACAGAAAGAAAATTGCAGCTATCTCCATGTGCATGTGGATTAGCAGGTAGAGAAGAAAACAAATCCATTTTCAATATAGGAGCTGTAAATCCTAGAGCCTGGTGGAATTGGACTAATTAACAAAGAATTAAAGGTAGGTAATTTTTGGCATTCCTACTTCACTGATAATTTTATGACAAGCAAGTTAGGAAAGCACCAGATGAGACAGAGAGATAAAAGTAATTTACATCAACCAGCTTGGCTAGAGCTGTAACACTGAGGCCAAATGGCATTTAATAATATATATTTTCATTCTGAAATAAGATTGGGTTTACTTTTCTGGTTTGAGCTGGGTAAGGAAAAAAAAAAACAACCTTTGGTAAAACCTTAAATTTAAAATATATTTAAGCAGAGAAAAAAAATCTTAATCTGTGATTAGCTGTTTGCAAACCCAATGAAACTTGTCACGGGACTTATGTTTTGAAATATTGGCTTTGGCTTCAAATACATAAAAATATTTGATGTGTTCTGTACTTTTAAAAAGACTACATTTCTCCTAAGTCTAGATAAGTCAAGAGCATAATTTTCAGTCCTGTGAACGTGAGTATCTGGTATCCTTTAGTAGCCCAAATGTTGCTTTTCCAGTTTCACCCTGATGAGAATTTGTAAAGTTATGGAAGCAAAAGTTGCAACTGTGTTTAAATAAGCCCTTGGGCAACTGATTGTGCTCTTGAAGTTATCTCGTTCTCCAAGAAAATTCATCAGCTTTGGACAGTATCATTTAACATCTTCTCTTCTGCAACATTCGTGTATCCAAACCCAAAAGTTTTGCCACACACACTCCACTATTTACACACTGACTGACAATTTGCTGACAATCTGGTGTCCCCACCTGAGTCTTGTTAAATTGGAACTTTTTTGGTTAGTGAAAGATGGTTTTACTTTCCCAAGTCCAGGACAAAACACATAATCTGCCAAAAAGTTACTCTTAAAAACCACAAGAGTCAGTCAGAAGGTAAAACAGACCACTCCACATAATGGGTGGCTTTTCTTTTTGCATCACATTCAGTTAACCAAGTATCAAATCCCTTATATCAATTAACATGTTCCACTTCCCATTAGATGCTATTCTATCAAACTGAAATTGTCTTTGGCAATTTTCCTGTTTAATTTAACAGCTCCTGCTATAAAATCTGTTTCCTAAGTTCCATTTTAGAGCCTGCAGCCCACACTATCCTGTGCAGCCCTGTCAAGATCCTGACAGGTGAAGCAGGTTTCCAAGAGTAAAATAAATACTGTCCACGTTTCAGCTGGAAATCTCCAAGCACACATGTTGCCCTTTGTTCTGCACATTTACAAAATTGGTTCTGGCAGTCACCAATGGTTTACACAGCTCAGAGGAGAGCACCAAGCCTTGCACTGCCTGCCTGGTGTGAACAACTGTACCCGACACGGGAGTGTCTTGGCACTGTATAGAGGGAAGCAAATCATTACAAACCCGTTACAAAACCCACCCACACCATGGGCAAAAGTCTTTATTTTCTTCCTGAGGGACTCTGTCAGAAATAGGGTGAATCTGAAGACTGATGAACTTTCTTAACGTGCTTCTCTTCTCGTCAATCTCTTTAATGACCCTATTTCCTCCAAATTTTTAGAAAAGTTGACCATGGGAAAAAGACCTAATTCAAAACAACTTTGTCATGAATTAGATCTCTGAATTGAGCTGGGGTTAAAGGGTGAACTGATTTTCAGCTAACTGCTTCTCATGTAGTTCATTCTTTTGAATGCATGGCTGCAAATCTGCTTGCTCATACTGCTGTTTCCTAGGCTGGAGTGACTATTAAATTTTATAATTAGTGGAATGTAATTATTTCCCTTAATGGGCTGTAAATTCACATTATGCAATAAATCATTCTTATGTACACTTAAGGATTCATTACTCTTCTTTGCAACTGAATAGCATATTTACTAAGCACAGAAATGTTCAGCTGGAGTGCCTTGTAGGTTATTGGGAAAGCATTAGTTGTTCCCAAATGAACCCTCTTTGGTGAGGGAGAGTGGTTAGCAGCAGGAAAATTGTGGTTCTAGCACTGAGGTTAGAGATAAGACTTGCAAACCTGATTCAGCAGGGCACTAAAAAAATATTTGCATATCAGTTCCACTGGGATAATTTATTGTCCTCATTAAGCTTATTAAGTGCTTTCTTAAATCATCCTCTGAAATAATAGCCAGGGAGAGAGAACTGCTGTTGTGACTAAAGATTTGTCAGCCGGGATAGGACTGAGAGAGCAACAAAATCCATGGAACTGCTAAACCCAAGCCAGAGCAACTCTAGGCCCTGCATGTGCCTTACCAATTCCGTACTTTGGGAGGGTAAAAAAACACCTGGAAAGGCTGGTGATATTCTCAGTAGAGACAAGGAGTAAAGTTTATTATAATATTGTACCGAGCTGAAGACTCTGCACTAATGTGGCCTTTAAAATGGGTCTTCCTTGGAGATATACTGTTTGTCACCTCTTAGTCAATTAAAGGAAGCAGAAGCTCAGAATATCTTTGAGCACTGCCATCAAGAAAGGAGAGTGCAGGAAAAGGGAATTTGTTCAACAGAGAAAAAATAAAGATTCAGCACCGAGTTTGTAATCTGTGTTGTCAGACTGTTGGCAGAATTCGGATTCTTTCATACGCTAACCTAATATTCCTGCAGCATTCATGTACATATGTGTCTCCATCACCCTAATATGGCTGCTGAGGAGTAAACCAGTCCAGAGATACCTGACTCCTCAGCAAAACTGAGTTTTATGTATAAACAGGCAAACATCACCCTTCACAAGATGGAAGATTTCAGTAAAAAAGTCTTTATTGCATTTTTCCTGTACTACTTTTGTTGCGAACTTTCCTCTCTCTTAATTAGATCTTATCCCACCTATCTCCTCTTCTTAGTCACCATCAGTAATGAAAGTAAAACTTTAAGAAGGGTCAGAATCTCTTTTCCTTGTTGCTGTCACCATTAAACCCTCCTTTACTGAGGTCCTGGTGCTGCAGGACTGGCACAGACAAGAAACCTCCCTACAATATTTACAAGACATACATAAGATACATGACCCTAATTAAAAAAGGATAAAACTAAAACAGGAAAAAAGAAATCCCCATCTGCATCTCAACCATTCACAATTAGTGTTGTCCAGATGTCTAAAATGTTTGGGCTGCGAGAATATCCTAAAGCCCTTCAAACCCCACACAGAGTGTTAATGATTGATTTAACTGGAAAAAAAATAATAGCTAATCCAACAGATAGCAGCAATGAACTACATGGCAATAAAGGGAATCTGAGAACGAGCTTAACAGATTTCCTGGAGAAGCTACTGCAGTGTAAACCTTGAAGGCATCAGTTTGTGGCCAGCAAAGATCAGCTCCCTGCTTGTCTCAGCCTGATCCCGTGCATGTGATTAACAAAGGTGAAGGGAAGCAGCTCCAGGGAGCTGTCACAATGATAGATGGATGGTTTTAGACACTCTTTGCTTATGCTGTGACTAAACTCCAAATCCTAGTGCTGTCCATGAATTTAGCCTGTCCCCACTGGGCGCTGTCAGATCCCATCAGCCCTGTTCCTGTACCTTGCAGAAATCTCTGTCCAAACACACAAACGCCTTTTTGCTCCCCAGAGGCTCTGCTGGTGCAGCTGAATAACCCAACACAGTTTTTCCAGCTAAAGGAAGGGTAAGCATGGCTGTGCTAGACCTGGGCAAAACCCCAAATGAAACAGTCTGAATGATCTCCTAACTTGGGGCACGCAGCACCAACAGCTCACACTTGTCACGCTTCAGAGAAGGCTGCCTCGAAGTTCTGAACTCTTTAAGAGAATTAGTCAGTGAAAGGCCACTTTTTGGGTTTACTAACATGTTCTGCAGCAGTGGTGGGACAACAGTGTGTGGTCACTGAATATAGGGCCAGAGAGTTTCACACTTTTCAAGAGCTTGGCATCAATCTGATGGTGGGGAGTGCCCATTACAGAGCATGCACAGCGTTGCTCTGCTCTGAAAGGCTGTTCAGGACCAGTCTCCCCATGGTTTTAAAGACAAGATGCTGTGAGGAACTTTCTGTCACTGCTTTGAGTCTGGTTTTAGCTCTGCTGCCTCTTCCAGCCAAGGCTGTAACTAGTAAAAAGCTTCCTTTCAGCCCCATCAGGACACAAGAATTCACCAAGAAGCCCTTCACAGCCTTCACAATATCTTTTTGACCAGTAGCAGGAGTGTCTTCTCGTTGTCTTCACACACTGAAGGAAGGATCTGAAACAGAACCAGGGAGTTGCAAATAAATACCTTTTAATTTTTTTTTCTCAATATTTCTCTCACTGATCTCATTCACAGAACAGGTAGCATCTTTAAATAAACCGAAGGCATTTTGCCCTTTGCTTTCAAAAGGGGCAAAGGAGAACTTAAATATAGCAAAAAAACCCCTGCTTTTCAGAAGCTGAATGTGACATTTTTTCAACTAAATGTGAAAAGCGGATTTATGTATCACTTCCTCTGTCTACTTTATAAGTCTGTAAAATACCACTAAAATATAAGGTACTTCTGAGGTTCTTATGTTCAGTAAAAGGGTCAATAAGAAGTTGTTATGGTAACAAACTCATTTTCCTTAATTGCTTGTCTGCTTACAATGCAAACCTTTCTCAAGGACTTCTATTTCTATAGAACATTTCACAGCAGAGTACAAAGTTATAAAATATTGATAATTATATTTAATTTTTAGATGAATGAAACAATATTTCTTCCTAATAAAAAAAGCTCTTCCAATTTCAGTATATTTCTGTTACATGTACTTTTTTATCCCACAAAAGCTTTCAAAAATATAATGACTAATTTTTGTTCTTTTAATCTTTTTTCCTCTTGCCTTCTGTCCCGGAAAATTTCTCACTCTCTACTTCCCTTCATATCCTTCTCTCCCTGCTTTTACTTTTCATTGCTCATCTAATTCTTGGCAATGCTCCACTCTCCAGGGTATATCTAGTGATTATTTAGGTCCACAAGCCAAACTGTAAAGCAGCTTCTGAAGGCAACACCTGAGCAAACACCTTTTGTGGGCCAAGGTAAGGGCATATCAAGAGCCTTTTAAAAAATTATTATGATTTCTTTAACGATAAAATCTACATTTCTCCAAAACCATTTCTGCAAAACCTTGCTAAATTAAATGTATTGAAGGCAATTTGAAACTCTGGGCTGCTCTGTCTTACAGTTCAAATCACATGTGTGGCTTAACTTCATACCTTACTATTAGCCAAGTAAGAATCCTCACAGAAAACCTATCCAAATAAGTAATTAAAAAGTAAATCATGCCAAAAATTTGCTCAGGACTGCTGAAGAGAGGTTGACTCAATGGAACACACCCTTGAAAGAAATTCAGTTTAGAAAGGGAACTGCCTGTACAGCCCATCACAAGGATATAAAGAGCATTTTACATCACAGCCTAGAGACTCAGTTTCTTTTTAATGAAAGTAATCACTAATCATCTCTTTTTGACTACATTTATATTCTCATATAATAAGGAGGGCTATGCCAAACAGGTGGTTTTTTATTCATCATTTTTTAGCAATTGATTTTCCAATTATCACAGATTATCACAGAATATTCCAAGCTGGAAGGGACCCAAAAGGTTCATCAAATCCAACTTTTAAGTGCATGGCAGGAAAAGGCCTTAGAGTGGCCAAATTTTTAGCTTTTCAAAAAGCCCAAGTAAATTTTAAATATTAAAAATACTGAAAGAAATCAACAGTCAGTTGTTAGTTGGTCTTAGTTGTGCATTTCACAATGAATGAAGAGGGAAGCACGGAAGAGAAACTTTATGTAGCAAAAGATGACAAATTAGCACAGCTCTGTCTCGAATTCACAGTTAGTACAAGATAAAATGAACAGGTTCAAAGGCAAATCATAAATCAAGCTCATGAAAGGAGAGTGAGGAATTCATACACAAATGAAATCTCTTGACAGCAAAGCCAGTGGGGGTCACTCCACAAGATCAAAATAAATAAGAATAAATCAGAAACAAACAAAAACAGGAACATGCTCCTGACTTTGTCTTGGAATGGGGAAAAAATTCTGTTGCCAAATTCGAGTTTAATACTGGTTTAAGCCATTAGAAGTTGAAAGAATTTTGATAAAATATATATTTGTCTTATTCAAAAGTGTTCCCACAGTGCTCCAGTCTGCCCTCCTTGGGCTTTTAGATAAAGAGTTGCTGGGAATGCAGGCACTGTGTTCACTGGGGTATTCTGCAAGTCTGCCTTGAATTTAATCCCAGCAAAGTCTAGGGAGAGACTCTCACTGATCTCATTCACAGAACAGGTAGCATCTTTCAATAAACCAAAGGCATATCTTGCCTAAATTTTTATTCTGGAGCTGTTCATTGAAGTACTGAAAGAAAGGTAAAGTTCCTTTCCTCCTAGAGAAAGCTGCAAAGGTTTAATTAATTAATTAAGGAAAATATAATTAATTAAGGAAAATATTTCTGTTTCCTACAGTAAATACATGTGGCTTCAGTCACTATTTCTACCTGATTTAACTATTTCCAATTCCAGTGAAGTGAAAAATGCTGAAAGAATAAGTGAAATATTAGCAGAAGGGACCATTTGCAGGAAGGATTTCCACACTTATTTCAACAGAGGACTCTGGCCCCTCTTATCAACACATTGTGATTCTTTTGATGAAGATTATGGATTTTCAGTATTTAATTTTTGTAGATTAGAATAAAATTACAAAAGTTTCCTCCTTGGATATGTTTTCTTAGGGTTGTAGGGCAACTTTTCAGTTGCTGTCAAAAGGTGGCAAGAATGAGGTAATGAAACCAAGACTGCCTGGGAGAAACACAGCAACTCAGGGGGAAAATATTACTGAGTTTGACAGCTAAAACATCTCAAAAGACCAGTGACATGCTGATCTAGGCACAGTGGTTAAAATGCCTGTATTCAGATTCACAGGAACTGACTATTTTTAAACAACTCTTTGAATTGTGGGAAGTTCTGAGTTAAATTAGAAAAAAAATGACTGTCAGACAAAAAAATCTTACAGCTGAAGTGTTGTCCCAGAGAAATGGAATTCTATAGCTTGTAAAGTAAATGTGCCTAGACAAGACTATTATCTCTAAAATTACAAATCTGGCATCACACTTCTTTTAATGAATAAATAAAAAAACCCTCCAGAACACAATATTAATGAATGTTCAAATGACTTCCAGCATTAGTTTATCAGTGCCATATAAATAAATTTGATGGAAAGCATTTCTGATGGGACAGATACATGCATGTCCTTAATCTTCAATATTAATTGGAGAAGTCTGTCAAAGCAGAAAGGAAAGTGTAAATGCCATGTGCTGTTTTCTAATAACCAACCTCATTTTAATAACAATTGAGCCTGTGCCTGCAGTTCAAAACAGAATTTGATGGGTGCTGGGGTTTGTTTCACTTGTTTCCCTTTATGAAGTGCAGGCATCCTGAAGAAAGAGAAAGTCTGGACTAAATTTATAACACAAAATGCCTTTTTGATCTGTTATGCTGCAGAAGTTTTTAAAGAACAGGAAGAAAAAGAGATATAGATGTCAAAGGTTAGGAATGAGCCATCTCAAGCAGTCACTGATATCAGATCCATCTTGATATTCCCACCTCCCTTTGTTAGTTTGTTTATGAGCCCTTCACAGTTTTTTTCATTGTTTCCCCCATGTTCTTTGATTTTATTCTGGTGTGTGATGCTCCAGTTAGAAAAGGGCCTCCATATAAAACCTGTCTTAAGACTGGAGCACATTCCTAGAGCGATGTCAAGGAGCACTTTGAGAGCAGAAATTTTTTTCCAGTATGGCTTTTCCATGAAGAAAAGAGGCAAAATTATTAAGTAATAAACCCAGATAAATGATATAGCCTTTCCGAAGTGATTTTGAACAAGAGGAAATCATAGGTTTTTACAGAGATGGAGAAAAAGTAATGTATCACCAGAGAGCAACCGGTGTCGAGTCATTGATTGCAATAGAGTAACAATGATCAGCTGAGGACGAGGCTGAAACTCTCCCCAAGTCCTGAAAATGAGCTGAGACAGTGAACCTTGGCAGAACCTGTCCATCCTAATTACCACAAGGATGTTTTATTGTTGGACTCAGCCAGGACATCCATTCTCACATCACTGATCCCTTCAGGACGCCGAGCAATCACAGCACTTCACAAACAGCTGCTCGTGCTAAAGTTGTTCCCTGTGCTGAGGAAGAGGCACATTCCTCTCAGATGTGTCAGATGTAGCAGCTCAATTAAGTTTTCTGGTGGGCTCAGCAGCTGCAGAGAGGGACAGGTTTTCATGAGGGTGTCATTCCCATTCAGACTACAAAATAAGTGACTTGACACTCAAATTGAGCTTTTGCTTGTGCTAAAAGATTTGCAAGCCTTGCAACACTTGTGGATATTATAAATTTGCAATCGTGGATACAGGAATTTTTTTTTCCCAGGTTTTGCAGCGTGAGGGAATAGGATTCTATTGAGCTCTACATGGTCCAAACAAAGACATCTGTATTTGAATACTTCATCCTTATTTTGTGATATGGAGAATATAAATACCCCTTTCTCAGTGGGGAGAAATCAGTGCTTATAACACATGATTCATCTCATCTCGAATCAGAAAATGATCAGGAAAATCACATTCTAAAATTGTTTNTCATACACTGTAGCTGAACGCATCTTCAGTGGGTTAATAAAGAGATTTAATGATTTATTCCCTCTACTTGACACACCTCATTTTAAAGTGATTCTGTCACATTTGAAGGCATGAATAAGACATTAATCTAGAAACATTTTTTCTCTAAATTTCAGCACTTAGAACATGAGCTTAAAGCTGGGTTTTTTATGCTGCTGAAGAAAACAAAAACCAACCCAGAATTGTAGTTGTCCTGCACATCCAATGACAATATAATGATATTTTCTGAAAAATATTTTCCCTTCTTTTTGTTCCTAAATTGGGGAACATTGTTAGAAGGAATCTAAACTTGGAGACACAAGTTCACACACAGCAGTTAGAAAACTGCAAGCCAGAGCTAAAATTAAAAATGACCACCACCAAACATAGAAATGTGCGTTCTCAGACACAGATATAAAAGTTATCCAACAAGAGGACATAAATAAGGAGCGGGATTTGGGGAAAAGATCGATTTCTCTAGTGGTCCCATGGGACAAACGGAAGCAAAGGACAACTTCAATCCATCAAGGAGGAGACAGTTACAGCCTGTGATCAGCTGCAAAGGAAAAAGACCTAAACTGAATGGGAAACTGAATCTGATTTTATTTAAAGCCTGTTCACAATGGGTAAAAGCCTGAGGTGCTGGTACTGGACTCACAGCCCCTTATGCTTGGCCATATTCTAATGACTAGAATATCATATGAATAGAATATGTGGCAGAGGTGTGCTTATCTCAGGAGCGTATTGATATTTTTTTGCCCAATTTGTGTCTGTCAGGTGCTGAAATATTGCACAACCACTAAAATACTGCATCATCAGGCAAATCTCATGTATTTAGAGGTGTGTGTGGTACAACAAAATGCCAGAGATTGGAGCACAGTGATGTTTTCAGAGATCCTTGGTCTCCATGCTGGCATCTCTCTTAAACTCACTTTCCTCTGGGTTGCATTCACACTTTGCTTTTTCTGTGCTCTGAAGAACAAACTGAATGCCAACACGTTTTTCAGGCAGGTAAGTGGTTATCAGCTCTTACAATACCTGATTTACAAACATTCAACCAGAGCTGCCTTTTTACCCACAGCTGGCTCAGATGGAGGAGCGAGATCCCATCTCTGGTGTTTTTAAATGTCCATCATGGGCCTCATCTGCCTTTCCCCTCACAAACCAGCTCTGAAAGGTGAGAGGCACCTGGAGACAACACTCAGAACAGCAATACCCTCACGGGGAAAAGCTGAGATTGATTTTTTTCATCTGGACCAGGGGTTTAGCATTTACAGTTTTGCTTGTACTGCAACCCTATACACGCACAGGATGTTTACAGCTATTATAATGGACATTTCTCATCTCTGTTTGCAGAACATGCTGATGGCTGTTTATTTTTCTTGAGACTCAGCTGTTATTTCCCACCTCCTACAGAATGACAATGATGCTATTTTAAGTAAAAGCTGATCCTCGTGGTCAAAAGACTCATTTCACTGAGGCCCACAATACATTTCTGCTCTCAGCACGCTGACTTGCTAACTCGAGACTTTTACAAAGACAGAACGTTTCTTGCAAAGGATTTGGGGCAAGGTTGATGGGAAAATTCTGCCAGCAAGATAAAACCTTGTCCTACCATCCACTCCCCCCTGGAGCAACACCTCTCCCCAAAGCTGAAAGCCTGATAAAATCTGAGTTTTAGGGTAGCATTGCTCGCACCTATTTTGCCTCTAGCTCCTCAGCACACTCCCAGTATGCTCCAAATATTTTTATTTACTCTTCCAGAGGATACATTTAAAGACATGAATATGTTTTACAGCTGCATAAATAAAATGCTGTTACTGAAGTCTGGGGCAGCTGGAGCTACTCTTATGCTTTCTAGGATGGGGAACCATATTTTATTTTTTCAGCTGAGCATACCAGCAGGTACCATGGGGTAAAGACATCAATTTCAGTCCTCCTTATTGAACCTCTAAGGAAAACTTGTACTCTATCTATCAAGCGGGAGGCCAGGCTGTGTGTAAGCACTGAAGGTGCTGATCTCAGCCTGATCCTCTTTTCAATCCGTTGCTGGCTGTAAATAGGATTCTGCTACAGGTAAAGCAAAACTATGAAGCTCAGAAGATCTGCCCTGCTGTGCTTTTGTGTGACTCCACTTTCAAAGAGAAAACCAATTGATCATAGGAGGCAGTGGAGTGTAACTCAGTCTCTCCCACTGAACTGCCTCCGATCAGAGGCACTACACGAAAACTTCCCTTTTTTTTCATGTGGATGAAGGAATGCAAACATATTTTGTGTGTACATGTGCACCTGACCACAGACACAAATCTCAGTGCACCAGAACCTATTTGGGCAGAAGAACAGGGGCTGCATCTCTGAAAGAAGATGCTGTCTGAGCTCAGTAGTGACATATCCACAGAAGAGACTAAATCTAAAATGTGTTTAACAAGTTGTATGTTTTCCCACAGCTCCTGAGCACAGCCCACGATTCCACCAGAGCAATCACTCTGCTGAACATCCTTCTGCCTCCCAAGTCATGCTTAAATCAATGCCTTTTTGTGGAAATGTAGCAGAATGATGTATGGCTGAGGATAATAATATCTGGGGAAAAGATATAAACCAGTAAACTGTTTCATCTTCTGTCACTGGAAGAGTGGCCTTGATTGAAAGTTTTTTTTTTTCTTATAATAATTTAAACAACACCGCTTCATCTATGGCCTTCTAGACTGTGGTGTGTTGACTCTGACTGGACACCAGGTGCCCACCAAAGCTGTCCTATCACTCTCCCCCTCAGCTGGACAGGTGAGAGAAAATAAAACAAAAGGCTCATTTGTCCAGATAAGGGCAGGGAGAGATCACTCACCAGTTACCGACACTGGCAAAACTCAGCTTGGGCAGATCAACGTAATTTATTACCAATCACATCAGAATAGGTCAATGAGAAATAAAACTCATTAACTGATTAATAAAACTCTTTCCTGGGCTGTGCAAATGCACAGCTGTTTTTCTTTTCTGAGGTTTGGTAGGGATGGTGGGTCTTGACCGACTGCTGAATTTTGAATCATCAAGTTTTTAGGAAATTATCTCCTTCTCCTAAGAAATGCTAAACTTCCTCTTTTTAACACTAGAATAAAGCCCCAATTTTCTTTGGTGATATCCTGTCAGCAACTTCAGACTATTTCATTTACATCTCTACTCGTGGAGCTACAGAGACAGTTTGTGTTGAACAGTTCAAACTCTTCTATCCTCAGTGAAAAATTAAACTCCCATTGGTGATCAATCTCTCAGCTGAGGCATTTAGGGAACTCAAGTCACATTGGAAAAATGCCTGCTTTAAGCCAAATTAAAGCAAGAATTTGTACATGAATTTTCTGTACCTTTTCACCTCTGAGAGTGTTAGAGGTGGACTGAGAAGCTTTCAGTTTCTAAGAGCTGTTGAAGTTGTTCCACTTCTTGGTAGAAACTAACTCATATCAAAAATTGTTGCACCAAAACCACATGGACATTCTGAAAAATTTGGTGACACTTACCCCATAAATATGCATGTTTTAGTATTTTTTGGAGCAGGTTGTTTTATTTCACCTTCCCTCTACAGTGTGTAAAAAAAAGGGCAATATTCACATGAGAGCAGTGGGAGATTCTCTCGTGTTTAGCAATGACTTCAAATTCAGAACTCACCATCATCTTCTCCCTTCTTCCTTGCTACCCTTATTTGATAATTTTTTTAATCAAAGCTTTGAGATTTCTAATCCTTTGACAAACTTGGCTTAAAATCACTTGAAAGGTCAAAAGTTCATTGGAGCAGGAGACAAACAATGTGATCATATAAATTTTACCTTCAAAGAACAGAAGGAAAATAATGATATTTAAAAATAGAAAGAAAATTCTTATCTGTTTTTATGTGAACTGTTGTCATGGGGAAAAAACCTTACTTCGATTTATTCATTCTGTATTGCTTTTCCTTACTGGTGATGGTTCTGCCAATCTTTGATTTTCTAAGTATTTTTAAAATATTTGGATTATTATAAGAAGAGTAGAAATTAGAAAACTCACTAAATTAGTATCTGGTCCATTCTATCAGGAAATTCATTTTTGAAAAAACTTTTTCCTTGTCTGAGTAACAAGAAAAGTCAGTTTTACCACGATTTTTCTAGATAATAATCAAATCACCACTAGGTGAAATTTACCACTGGGTTGTTCTTATTTCTATTAAATATCTGAAAATCTGTGTTACTCAGACTAAGCCTTTGCTTCATGTCCTCAGTAGCAAGAGGAACATATGATGGATACTTTTGGGGAGGGAATGGAAGGAGGGAAGGAGGAAGGGAGGAAGTGGGTTGTTTGTTGGATTTTTTTCTCCTTTTTTTTTTTTCCAATTGAACTATTTCCAGATATCCCTCACCTTTTACCTGCCTGGGATGAATCCAGCAATACCCATTGAGTGCCAGTATTCTACACCAACTCTTCTTATCTGACTCTATTATTTAAAATTTCTTTACATAGATGATTTCCCCATTTATTTATTTATTTACAGCTGACCTATACCAGCATCAGCTGAACACGCTGATCAATGTAAGCTGCTCTCTTTAATTAGACCCTTTTTTAATTAAAACAAATTAAGAGGATTTATTTACATGAAATCAGCTTTGCCACTAAGAAACCTTTATTGGTATTTACATGATTGCCTGCTGTACATTTGCTTTGGTAATTATACACATGTTAGCTCTTAATGGAATGAAAAGGGCACAGGGACCCAATGTTTTTAATCTACTGTCATTTATATCCCAAAGTTGCCAAATTGGGGCTCAGCTAAAGACAGTTTTTCAGTGGAATAGGGAGCACTTCTAATTGTGTTCATCTAATCTTGAAGCAACACTTGTACTTCTATCTATTTTCAAGATAGGAATGGAAAAAAAATGGAAGAAAAAAAAAGGCTGAAAAAAATCTAAATGGAAACTAAAATATTGTAGAAACTCAATAGTAACTGAACCTGCTCAGCAAAGAGAATGCATCTATACCATGACAACCAAAAAGGGAAAAGGACACCTGCAGTTCAGCACAAATCTTTTGGAAGTGAGTGAAGTTCTCTGACCGAACAATAGACTCTGCCACAGGATAAAGGCGTTTTCTGAGGAATCAGTTGTACTCATAGGCCAGCTTGAACTTTCTTTTTTTTGTTTTCCTCAGTAAAATCACTTTAAAAGGGGCTGGAACAGCAAAACCAGAATCTCTGCAAAGTAATGATTGCTGGGTTTACGTGTTGAAGAAATGTAGGAAAGTAATTAGGGAGAAAAGAATGTCAGCTTGTTATACTTCAGCTGAGAGGAGAGTGTGCTGTTGATACCCAACTACTGCATTATTTGTATCCACTCTGCCATCCTAAAGACCTCTCCTTAGTTACCCTGAGGGGAGTGAATTCAGCATTTCCTCCCTCTCTACTGAAATTCATTAATCCATATATGAAGAGTCACTTGAGCAGCAGGACAACACTTTATTTACATGAGAGGCACATAACCACAGTGCCTCTAGGCACCTCACCGACATTTAAAGAATAGACTGACTCCACAAAACAAACTGTATTCAACATTAAATAGTTCTGCATAGGACTAGTTAAAAAATAAACAAAAATAAAACAACCTAAAAGACAAAAACACACACCCCAAAACCCCACTCAAACGTCATGGAGGCTTGAGACAGGATTCCATCATCATCTTTCTTGCATTTCAGTGATGCAAGTGATGACACAGCCTCAGAAAGCCCACTTGGGAATTTCAGACGTTTTCAAAGTAACCAGGAACCCTGGTGGACTTGGACGGACCTGGTTGTCAATTTTCACAATGAATTTCCAAATATGCCCCTCTTTGGAAATTAAAAAAAGTATCATAGAAATATAGAATGCTTGGTAAGGAGGGTTCACCTTGAAGATCACTCAGTGCCACCCCTGCCATGGGCAGGGACACCTTCCACTGTCCCAGGCTGCTCCAAGCCCCATCCAGCCTGGTCTTGGACACTGCCAGGGATCCAGGGGCAGCCACAGCTGCTCTGGGCACCCTGTGCCAGGGCCTGCCCACCCTCACAGTAAAAAGCATCCTCCAAATATCTCATCTAAACCTCCTTTCAATTTGAAGCCTTTCCCCCTTGTCCTGTCACTCCAGGCCCTGGTAAACAGTCCCTCTCCATAATTTTGTAGGCTCCCTGCAGGTACTGGAAGGGCTCAATTAGGAAAGAGGGAGAGAGAGGTGGGGGAAGAGGCGGCAGAGGGAAGGGAGGGAGATGAGGAAAGAGAGAGGAGGGAGCTGTGTGCACGTGTTTTGCTCAACAGCAGATAAAAATACACTCTTTACTCCCTCTTCCACCCATGTGTGCCAAAACTGATCAGAATATAAAAGCAGTTAGTAATTTTTTTTACCATGCTTTTTCAAAGATAAAATAAATGGAATTTTCAAGTATTTTCAACCAGCTCTCATTCTAAGCAGCCATGAAGTTGTTTATATGACCACCCTCAATTATCAGATTATTTAGATACACAGCTTGTGAATTATCTGTATAAAAAGTGAATTTCCATCCTATGCCTTAAAAATTGTGCAGGTCATTGCAGAAGTCAGCCTGCATCTGAGCCTTTGTGGAGTTCTGGTTTTTGGGACTGAACTTTTAGCATCCTTTAGGATATGGACAAAGGTTTTAGAATTCTTGTGAACTTTCCTAGACAGGTTATGTCTGTAGCAGCCAGCCAAAATTTGGTAGCTATCTAAAGAAAAGCACAGAGAACAAGAATCATGTGATAAAATGCGGCAAAGGGGTCTGAAAACTTGCTCTGTTTGATACCTCTCCTAGGAGGCCACCCTTGAAAGCTGAGTCTGCTGTGTTCACTGGAAACTTAGGGGTTATTGAGGAGCAGACCTGATTTATTTTCGAAATTCGCTGTGGAGACATGAAGCATCTGGCAAAGATACCAAGTATCCCAAAGCAGCCACCCATTCTGCCAAGTCCTGAACCTTCCTACCCTCCCTGCTCACGTTGTGAAGGCCATCAATCAATAACATCATAAAACTCATGATTACATCTCATAGATGCATAAAATATGGGTTGTTTACAACAGCCTGCTTGTCAAGAAACTAAAAGCCAGCAGAGGTTCATAAAAGTTAAGGTAGAAGGAGCAGTGCAGATCTGAAACATCCCATAAACATCCATCTGTCTCTCTTAGAACAGATCTTGGCCAGGAATAGATGCAGAGGAATAAATGGCTCAGCTTATCTGGGATTCAGAATTGTCCCTGCAGCAGCACCATGGATCAGAGCTCAAGTCACACGTCCGTGGGCAGAACTGCACATGCACCAATCTTAAAGATTTGTCTGTTTAATATCGTGGAAAGAATCACTCCCAGGCCTCTGGCAGCAGGAGAAGGGATTCTCACAGGAAACAGCAGTAAATGGCAGCTATGGCACAGGAAAGCAGAAGGAATATTAAATCTGTGAGAAGGCCCAGCAGAGAATAAATGAACAGTTTACTGTGGAACCACTGGGTCTCTGCAAGAGCCAGGTGCTGTTTTACAGGCTGTGGAAAGATCTCTCAGTTTTATGCCGGCCTGGGAATCAACTCACCATATTCATGAAAAAGCTTGTTTGCTAATTAATCAATTGAATAAATAGGTTTGATTGCCAGGGTTTTCCCACCTCTGCCCTCCTGCCCTCTCCAAAATCTGGAATCAAGAAACTTTTTTCAGGGGTTTCAATTTCTAACTATAATCTAAAGTGCATTGCTATTATTTTATGCAGTGTAAGATTTTGTGACACTTCTGTATGAACCTGACATGGCAGAGAATAAATATAAACAATAATGGAGGAAAACCCAGAAGGGCAGATTTTAAATAAAGCTCAGTAGCCAACATCTTATTCTATCTTTGCTTTTTAATAACCTTGAATAAAAATAAGGTAGCCTGGAGACTGCATGCTAGCCATAAAGAGGTGAAATCATTATACAGTATTAAACTCTGAGAATGAACTCTGGGGATTAATAATGTTGCAAAATATACTGGTTTAGGTGCTGACTGCACAGAAAAACAGGGTAAGCCACTATGATAGTGCCACATCATCTTTTGCATCTTGTAATTTTTAAAGAGAAAGCAGTGCAGGAAAGGAGGGAAGAAAACCCAGCTGGATGAACAGAGCTTGATTTGGGCAATGATATAAAAGCTGCTCACTCATTCCAGGTGTTCAGTGCACAGTTTGCAAGGCCTAAATCACCACCACATCTTGTGATTCAGCAGGTCTCAGAACAAAACACTTCTGATTACACTGTGCTGCTGTTTAGAACACTCCAGAGAATTTTGGGGATGAGCTTGCTCTGTGCACATTAAGGAAAAATGTGTTTAAAATACTCATTCAACAGGGGGACTCCTCCATGGGTGGGGGGGAGGCATCTCTGAGAGATATTCTTTATTTTTTTGAATACTTCAAAATGAACCACAGTGTGACCAAGAAAACTGCAGTGCTAAATTGGCACTTCCATACTTGCTCCTTGGTGATGTACTGGCTTTACTTTTAGGGTGTCAGAGAAGCTTTAAAATTCACAAATTTGGGTGCTGTGGAATTTCAAAGATCTCCTCCTCCACCTAAAAGTGTCATCTCATCAACTTTGGCTCAAATGCAATCCTACCCTGCAGCACTTCACTGCCTGAAGTTTTGTCAGCCACTAAAAGAACAGCAGCTCCCAGGCAGGGACTCCTGAGAATTTTGATAAAATATGAGGATAAACAATTTAATGAATAAATAATTAACAGATAATTAAAGCTTTAGTAAGCCAGACTTGTATTAGATATGTGTATACAGGACTTTTCTGAGATCTTACAGGCCTGACTCGCTCATTTTTTTGCATTTTGTGTGTGGATCTTTGCCATGAGAAAGTTAAAAATTAAGTGCTCTCAGAGAGTAGTGTCTTTTGAACTATTGTAAATTAATGCACATATAAATGGTAATCAAAACCCAAACCCATTCTTTTTCAAATTATCATGAAATATTACTATCGCTAACTAAATTTATTCTTATTTGTAAAATCTCCCTTCCTACAGAACAAATTGGTTTTTTCAGAGCTCAGGAACGTATGAATTAGCTATACCAGTATTGCAGAGAACTAACTAAATCTGCTGCAAAAGATTAGGTTCCACAAGACCTAAATTGCTGTTTCTGCATATGTGTAAGTAATTAAAAATTATTTATAGAGGCTGTGAAAATATGAGAACCTCCCATAACTATTGTGGGCACCAGACATGGGAGAGGCAGGTTTGATGAAATGCAGGAGATCTGATGTTGTTCTTTCACAATGAAATGATGTAGAAGAGGTCCTGACGAGTCACAGCACCTCTGCCTCCATGGAAAAGAGAGAAAACACTTCTGCTCCTCACTGTAATTCTTTTCTTTGTTCATTGTCGTCAACCTGATTTTCTAATAAAGCCAGTTTGTTACTACTTTTATTCCTGAGATTCCATTATTTAATAGGTGCAGCCCAGAACGTGACAAGGGCTGATAGCGGGTGAACTCACATATTTCAGGTGCAGAGAAAAGTTTTACAAATCAGTCTTAATTGGTTTACAAAACATATTTTGGTGAATTAACGTCACTGAAAAAATATTACACTTTGAAGAGGTGAAACATCTATGGCAGAACTCATAAATTAACTTTCCTCCAGACTACAAAATTTGTAAAAAGATCATCTCAAGATCCCAGTTTAACCCCCTCCCTTAAGAAAGAATCCAAAATATCCTGTGTCACATGTTTTATCAGATAGGGAAAAGAGTATGTGGGGTTTAGTAGGCACTGCTGCTAATTTCTGAAATAAGAAAGTGCAACTGAAGCTTTTAACATCAAAGCAATCCTTTTAATTTGCAATTAACAATCCTTTTTGCCATTTATTGATCGTTTATTTATTTATGATCTTGACCAGTCTTGGTACAGGCCATGCTGTAGAAAGCCATATTTAAAATGGGGGGGGGGGGGGGNAGGAGGTCAGCTTTATTGTATTTTCAAGTTTTAATTGTGTGAAAAGCTTTACTGTTTTGCCAGCTTAAGATCTATTTGTTAAAAGCAGACAGCCCATGGAAGCACTTTTTCAGAGAGCCATTAACCCCATCTCATACAAAGAAACACATCTTTAATTTGGACTTTTAAAATTTCAAAATATAAAGTGGTTGTAGTGCACCTGGTTTGCTAAACACCTTCTTTAAGGTCACCTTTCCTCCTGCTTTCCTCCCTGCTTCTTTCCCCACAAAGAAAACCTGAATTTTAAATTAATGTATAGAATGACAGGAATGTTTGTCTCACAACTCTTTTTTAATAAAACCACTGCAATTCAAACATTTTAGGTAAAAGTGAATGGGGATCTCAGCAGGCTTTTTGAAGGTCTCTCATCACAGACTCTTAGAGAAACCAATCTGCTTTGAGGTAATAAGGAAAGCCTACTTATACATTAATAAGTGCTCAAGAAATAGGAAAGGAAAGCCGTGGGTGATACTATCCCTCAAGTGCAGCTTTGTCATTATTTTATCCCTGTGGCCTGTGCTGGAACTGGAGTAGGAAAATTAAATCAGCTACTTATTGGAGAGAGCTGGAGAAGATCTAAGATCCCTTTGATCATAACTGACTATGAGGTTTCCTTTCCAATGTATGAAAAAAAGTCACAAAGAAGTGTTTTTTTGAAGGCTGTGAATGTGTTGGTTTGGATTTTGAAGTTATGGGGTTTTTACCTCACTTTGTGCGCTGATTTGCTATTTTTTCTGTGGATTTTCTGAGGTAACAAATAAACTTCTTCAGGTTGATATTAAAACTCCATATTATCAGCCTTTTTTTATGTGGCTTAGAAGCAGGATCCCTTTTGCCTTGGAACCTGTAAAAGCATTGCTGTCAAAAATTGAAACTCAATTTATTTGTCCGGGGTGACAAACCTCACTGCTTTGACTGAGTTTCCAGACACCCTGCTCAACAATGCTACCCAATTCTTATCATTAATCACTAACAACTCATTTCCTTTGATTATATTTGTTTCCCTTGTCCAACACACCCAGAAGAAAGAGCCAGGACTACTTTGTTCAAGTAGTAATGAGCACAAGCTAATGTTGATGTAACTAATGACCCCTGCTCCTTCATGCCCCCAACTTTATTACATTTTTGAATAATGACCCTCTCAGTCAAACCTTTCCTGATGAGAAGATTTCAGCAGCAGGAGCACAGACCAAGGAGTGGCAGCATCTGGGATGTAAACACGAGCTGCTGTGGCTCAGAGCCCACAGCCAGGCACACTGAGCCACTGCCTTAATCTACCACAGCACCTCTGTCAAGCCTTCATTTGCAAGAGTCCTGCAGTCCTCAGACACGTGAGCAATTTATGTCCTTCATTCTCTGAGCTGAACTGCTGAGCCAACCTGTAAACTCAATTAACACCGAGGATAACTCAGAGATTTCTTCCCGGCCTAGTCACTGGACAGTAGCTGAGATTAGTCACCACCTGAGGAATATCAGAGCTAAAAGAAGTACTCCAGACACTCATCGAGAAAAAAAAATAAACACAGTATATATAATTTTTTAAGGTGTAAGAATCTCAAAATCTTTTTCCCAAAGTAACTTTTAATATAGATCACCCTTATCCTGTTATAGATACACCTAATTTCATACTCTCAACTACAATTCTGTCTCTGCCCCAAGAATTACCTGGAATAAATCCACATCTTGCTAGGAACTGTGGTGCAGAGCAACATCCCACATTTCAAATAAAGCTTTGGGAAGACAGGTCTAATTTTGTCTTATCTATTGTAGTTGTCCAGCATGATGATTTTTTAATAGGTTTTTCTTTTTTGAAGATCTAAAGGTGAGTTACCTAGTTATTAAAAGCATTTTTATATTCCCAAATCCTTCAGAGCCCTTAAACCCACACATCCCCGAGGCAAACTTAATAAAGTTCACAGACTTCTGATGTCCAGCAACAACTCTATAATTCTGCAAGGCTCTCACACCTCACAATAGCTCTTTAAAGTTCTTATAGCCCTAAGGCAGCCCTCTCCATCACAGCATGGCCAGAAGGCATCAAGACAAGTAGGAGCAAGTGGAATATGGACACAGGAAGACTTCAGGGCACCAGAACAGGATGGTTTGGCACTGGAGAGGAGAGCAGGCAGTGAAGAGTCCTGGAGCTTGCAGGTGCTCCAAGCATCCCTATCCTGCCAAGAAGAGATTTAATCTGTGACAAGGACACAAAACAGAATCTCTGGCTCTAATTCTGACATAAACTTGGTGTCCTTTTTCCTACCTCTGTGTGGGACAGGAAGAGCCCACTCACCCTTCCCGTTACAACCAGGGTAATGACTGCAGAGTGAAAGGATGGAGTTCAATTCACACCACCACAACAGGTAGGAAAATGGGTATGAACTTAAAATTTGACGCTGCTGCAATTAGTGAGGAGGCAAAACACAGAGAAGAGGAGAAAACCCCAAATGTCCTGTGTGATCAACACCATCAGAGCACAGAGAGGGGAAGGGTTTCTCCTGCCTCTCCCCAGTGGCAGCAGCTCACTCACAGAATGCCAGAGCTTTCGAACATTTATATTTAAGGATGTTGCAAGAGATGACAGCTGAGTGCAAGGAAGAAAAGATGCTAAAATATATTTATCTGCTAACAAAACTTAGCTAACAAAACCAGACTCTTTTCAGCTCTTTGAGGGGACCACAAGCAAGCACACAAGCATGGAAATCAGCCAAAAATCAGTGCAGACTTCTCCAAAACCTTTTTGGCATTTCCTGTCAAATTAAAACTGAAGCTGGAAAACTGATCACATGAGAACAGAAAATTGGTCTTTCTGCCTGTAGCTTCACCGTCAGGGTTGGATAAAGGCTCTTGTTGAAAACCACAGTAGATGAAAATGGAACATTTAAAAGAGAAAGACATGGAGTTTATGAAAGAAATGCTGGCTGGATTTTCATCACGAGGTAGAACATCCTTGATCACCAAAATAATGGCATCATCGCATTATCCTTTCTGTGATTCTGCAAATAACTCATTTTCTCTCCATGTCTGCTGACAGCTGTGACAGAAGGTGTACCAATGTACAATTTCTCGGCCACAAGAGATTTTTTCCTCATCACTAGTAGGAAGTAATGCCAGCTGGAAAAGAAGTTACCACCAATTCCATGGGACTTCCAGGCAAAAAATGCAGTGAGCACAAAAAAAAATCCTACCAGCAACTTCAGCATGACAACATAAACATCCTGGTACAGATTACAAATATGTCTTGACAAATATACACATTTATTATGTCATGTACTTGGCCAATGAGCAAACTTGAAAAAAATCAAACTGAGCTATTATTTTTCCTGCAAGAGCAGATTTAAAAGGAGGTAGAAGAGGACAGATAACACAACAATTCCTACACAACAGAAATCCAAGACTCTACAAGGAGAAAAAGGCAGGTCAGACATAACCTGTGGTGTCTTTGCAGGATATGAAATAAAGCAGCAGTTCATGTCACTTCAGAGGAAGCAAATGCCATAATATAACACCACAGACACATTGATGGGCTGACATAAAAACAAACAAAAAAAATCCATCAACAGATAAGGTTTGTTTGACATTGAGTCTGGGGAGCTGTATCTGATGGCTCTGGTCTAACCAGATGATGGAAATTTTATGGACTTGGACAGCAGAGGTTTTGACTTTGTGGGTGAAACTGTGCACAGAAACAATTTCATTTGATTCAATTCATTGGAGTATCGATTTTCAGGGTTGATGATTTATTAAAGTAACATTTGGTACAGTTGGATCTTCCAGTAATGATGATGCTGTTACTGACACTGCAAATACATCACTGTAAATCTTTAAAAGAATATGAGTGCTTAGCTAACAAACTGGGTATCCTGGATTTGGTGAAGCTTGGGAATTCCTGCTAAGTGATGCAGTGACCTTTTTTGGCTGTGGAACTGTTCTCCTTTTTTACAACACTGGCCAAAGGACAAGTTTATTTAAACATACCAGGGAGTTTATAGCCTCATTTTTTACCTAAGTAGTCAACTGAACATGCAAAGTGTGAATTACACATTTAATTTAACTTTTTCATTAATAGACAAGACTGTATAAAAGTCAGGCAGTGATCTAGCAAACTGAACTAACCACTGGTGCAAAATCTTACCTGTCTTGTGTGGAATATAATTTAATAGTTTAGAAAATCCCTGGGCACACAAAAGACAGTCCCTAAGTAATCTCTTGTGCGTCCACCTGGCAGATGCCTCCCAAATATCTACCCCTGAAGAGGCTGGAGCTTCACAGACCTGGAGGATTTCCCTTCCCTGGCACTTTTTCACTGTTTTATCTTCTGACAGTAGTTTTCAATGCTCACCTTTTAATTAAGGGTGCACTCAGAAGCAGGCAAGTCTTCCCATGAGGAAATGAGTGCAACCAAGATCATCAAGGCTCCACACACCAATAATGCTGCTGCTCATCAGGCTGCTGCTGTATTGCTACTCCATAATCACTTCCAGGCTGCCTGAGATGTGATCTCCAATAGAATGGAGACCGTTCTCTGTGGTAAACAAAGGTACAATAAATGTTCAGTAGCACTGCACAGTATGAAAATGCATTTCTACGAAACTAAATTACAGGAAGTTAATAGCTTCACAAGGGGATCATGACTTTTTTTTTTTTTTTTGCTAAGGGCAACCAGTTTATTTTGATCCATAATAAATTTTATCTCCAAACCCTTATTTTTTTTGTGTGAGAGAATAACCTTGGTAAGCATAATACACTACAAACAATTCTGTGATATTGTAACCCAGGTGTTCCTGAATAAAATTCTCTCAAATACTCTGTCTGTGGTCAGGCAAACCTGTAAATGAACTGCAAAACCGAGAACTAATTTGTCACATTTAGCCCCAGCCTTGACAAGAGGTGCAAAGAACCATCTCACCTGAAGGACCCAAAATTCCCTGCTCCATTGCACTGTAGTTGTACCCCAGAGGTGATCAATTAGCTAAAGCTCATTTAAAGATTCCCCACAGTGTCTCTGCACTGGGTTAGACCAGGGACTGCAACACAGAGAAGGGATCAGCAGCCTTGTAGTGCTCCTCCATACCTTCTGTCCAATGAGTCAGGGATTGATACTGCAGGATGTTAAACAGACTTTGTAAAAATGTTTATAAAGTCTGACTTCTTGAAAAACAAAGGCAATTTAGAATGAAACAGATGTAAAAGAAACCAGTGAGTGGCAACAAATTTCCCCCTTTCTTTCTGAGTTTATTCTGGCTGGGTCCTCTCAGATTGTCATTTACACAATCCCCCTTGCTTTCACAATAAAGAAAAAAAGAAGAGAAAGAAAGAAAGAAGAAGAAAGAAAAGTGAAGACATCTATACATCTGCAGAAAGCCCACTGGGTCAGTAGCTGTTTGCTGTTTGGGAATTTGAAGGTGTTGATAACTGTACAAGGCTAGAGCTGTAAAAATGCTCCTTTTTAACTTTTGTATTGTGCAGTTATCTTAGGGCTAAAAATTTGTGCTTGGCTGAATACAACATATTAGGTTCTCAATAAATTCACAAGGAAAATACCAAATTGACTTTAAAAAAACAAACCAACCAACAACCAAACAAACAAAAAAGAGAGAGAGAGGAAGAACTAGCAGAGATACCAGAAGTGTAAATGAAGCTTGTTTCAGTGTAAAAAACTGGCCATGAATTATGTTTGTCTTAAGCCCTGGCACCTCTGTTGTGAGTTTTGTAGCAGAGTAGCTATCAGTGCATCTTCTCTGTTTAAGGCTGTGAGCAGCCTCCTCCTGGGAGAGGACAATCCCTGCTTGGGGCTGGGCAGGGCCTTAGTCAGGGGGTGGTGAGCAATTTTTTTGTGCATCACCTGTTTTGATTGGTGATTATTTGTCTTTGTTGTCTCTATTTTCATTATCATCATCATCATCATCATTATGAGTGCTATTTTCTTTTTTCTTATTTCAATTAGTAAATTGTTCTTATCTCAACCTATGGGTTTTACCTTTTATTTCCCCCCCCAGTTCTCCTCCCCATCCAGCCAGGGAGGGGTGTGGATGAGCCAGTGGCTGCATGGCACTCAGTAGCCAGCTGGCCTTAAATCACCACACTGCTTTTCCCTACAGATTTATCCTTTCCATATGCAGTGCACCTCATGATAGCAAGGTGAAGTCTTCACTGATATTTCAAGTGGGGTCATTCTCTTGTTTCTGACCTGTGTGCAAACCTCTGTGACCCCAAACCTGACACCTCTCTTACTTCAGATGAATTTTTCTTGGTAGGTGGCTTGATTGAAACTCCTGTTAGATTAAACTGCTGACCTATAACTATGAAGGAGTCCTCCCAAGAACTGGGAGAGATCATTTCTCCCCTTAGCACAGGCATCGTTGCAATCATCAGGAATTACAGTGGAAGAACAAGAGATAGACAGAAAAACATAAACAGATTAAAAGCAGAAGTGTTTATTTTCGTAATTAAACAATTCTTAACTGAAATTACATGAAATGCAAAAGCAGCATGAAAGGTCAGGAGAGATTTTTCAAAGAGCGTTCCAGAGGAAGGAAAAGGGAAAAGCAATTAAATACAAAGATAGAAGGTTATGATGCATAGAAGAGTATTGCAAACAAGTGGCTGCCAGCAACAAACCACATTGTTTTGAATGTTTAATTAATAAAATAATCTTTTTCATTAACCGTTGCCACTGGGGAAGATAGATTGGAAAAAACATACAGGAAACAAAACACATTTCTTACTTTCATGCATTTACATGTATGTAGAAATCTGAAAATGAGTTTTGTTTGCCTCCAAAATGATAGGAACAGAAGGAATATGTGGTTATTACTGACACAGACCATGTTTCCTTTAAAGAGGCCACCAAATTTGCCCACAGAAATGTTTTTTGTGGGGCACAAATGCACTTTTTTCTTTACTTTGTTGTGAGTAATTCTCAAAGTTAGAAAAGGCAGCTGAGGGAAGTAGCACCCTTGAAAGGAAAAAACTAAAAGAAACCCCAGCACTTAAAAATTCCAATTCTGAGACAGGGTTGTTTATAACCTGTTTTTAAGAGTGCCAAGGTTGTGGGTTGAATCTCTGTATGGGCCAATCACTCAGGAGGTGGATTTGATAATCCTGGTGGGGTCCCTTCCAACTCAGAATATTCTGTGATTCTGTGAACCACAAAGACGTGATAATGCCTTCATGTGAACAATACCCTCCTTTATACCCTTGGCAAGAATTGAGATTGAAGGTGTTTGTTTTTCTCTTCTAAGAGGAAAACATTGGGCAAAACACGGAAGGCCAGAGGAATTGGGTGAAGGGACAGTGAGTAGATATCCAGTCTCTGTGCCCGTGCTCTCTGCTCAGTGAGTGTTTTGCTGTGCCACCACTCTCCCCTTCTGCCTTCAGCTTTAGTCCAAGAGCAAAGCTGAGCTGCTGCTCAGAACTCTGACATGATCTGTGATTAAAGCCAGACCTTGATCAAAAGCGGTTTTCAGACTCCCAGCTCACTATTCCATGCAAGGGAGTGACTTTGTCACACCATATGGATCAAAAGCCCCACTGGATGTTGTAAATAAAAGCACTTTAAACAACAACAATAAGGAAGAAGGACTCTTTGATCAGGTTACAGTTAATTGATTAAAATGTCCATTTCATTGTCCTTTCATGTCTAAGCTTCAGTAAACAACATGAGAGAGCAGAACTCAGCAGCAGTAGTAGAAAGGAGGCCATGAAGGGAAGCCTGGTAAGTAAACAAAGATTACAAAGAAAGGGAAGAAATAGATTATACAGAATAAATACAGAAACCTGCTGTGCTCATGCCCAGAAGCTTAACCCAATTCTCCAGCTATGCCACTGAAAAGCAGAGGAATTAATAACTATCAACAAAACACAGACTCATATTTGCATTTATTTTTCTCACTGTAACCATATGAAACCTTTCCTACCAAACCCACAATGTGATTTGTGCAAAACTAACCTCGTATAATGCTTCCAATGTGAAATGGATTAAGTACTGGGAAAGGATATTGACTTTCATTCTAGGGAAATCTGAAAAGAAACCTTGTCTTTGGTTAACAAATAAACCAGGTTTTCCACTTTGATGAAAGTGGAATTGCTATAGTTGCAATTTCTCTCTCATCTGAGGGATATCAGGATGGCACCCAAGTTCCAAACATTCTCAAAGACATTCAGACATATAAACAGCAGCAGGGGCCACTGAAACATTTCAGGATGCTCACAAGTAATCAATTTACAATTTACTTTTCTGTGCAGTGGAAGAGAGCACACCATCCCTCCTCCCCCTCAGACAACGCAGCACACTGAGACTTCGACTTTAAATCTTCTCTCTGGAGAGCCAAGGCTCCCTCTGTGATTCAAACAGAAAACCTAGAGACACCTGTCTCACCAAATTCCAACCTTTTTAATTATCCCTTTCAGCCTTACTCTCTGAAAGAGATCACAACTTCATTAAACAATTATGTTCAATGCTGGACAAAATATTTGCAAATGGATAAAATAAAGCGAAATAATATTCTTCAGTGCTAGTATTGTTCTTGATTGCATTTTTACTTTTGCCTAAAGAACATCAGTGAGATCCCTCATTTTATTTGAGCATAAGATACTCAAATAAAATGTTTTAAAGCTTGAATTTTAAGTGTCAAGGCATGCAAATCAATACACACTGATAGACAAAGCAGGCACAAAGTGAATTGTGCCTCTCATGTTAAACTTTGGTTGAGTTTTATTAAAAGGGAGAAAAAATTACTCCAGAGCTCCTACTTTATCTTGCAGAGCTAAAAAACGTGTGAATAAAGTGGTTTTAAACTGAAGTGATGATATTTTTCCTCAAATGAGTGGCACAGCTGTAATAACACCCCACTTGTGTCATTGTCCAGTCTTGAGCATACCTGGAGAGACAGAGAGTTGCTGGCACTTACATCTTTACCACTTCTACAGTGACTGCTGCTTTGCAGGCCAAACATCCACCAGCAGTGCCAAGCAGGATCTCTTTCTTTTCCTCATTTAACAGCCCAAATGCACCTCCCCAGTCACTGGCTGGATTTGGGGTTATTGCCTCTTGCTTGCAGTGCTTGATGTGTGAGCTCTGTGTGAGCGACTGGCTCTCTTCTCTGAAAGCCACGAAAACATCACTGCAAACGCTCAGAGCTGCCCAATATCCCATTTGAGTCCTGTTGGGCTTAAAATATAATACACTGGTCTTGCCAGCACTTATTGTTGCTTAGGAAAGGAGTGACTACCATGGATAAAAGTCCCAGAGAAATCTACCCAGAGTGGATGCACTGCCATCACTCCTAGCACTAAATTAAATTATTAAGTAGTATCAGGGTAAAGATTGCAAATTCAGATATTTAACAGCTACAAAATCTAGGAATATCAGCTTCAGACATAACATGAAAATTTGCCTAAACTGTTCCACAATCTTCTTTTCTTGTTTGCAACAGTGCAAACAACTCCACCGTGGAAAGGCAAACAAACAGCTGTGTACAACACATTTAACAACAGACCACTAAAAACACTTCTGTTCAAATAGTCAGAATTTCAGCAGCGAACCTCAAGAAAATGTGGACTTTTATGGAGCTTTTATGGATCCATTAGCTTGAATAGCTGCTGAATTTTTGAACTAGAATAACAGATCTGCATATATTGCCTCAAATTTGCACCTTGCAAGGTCTATTTCCTAATTTTGAAGGATGAAGGCAGTAATGTAATACCAGAGTGTGCCTGAATAGCGCATTATATGAACTGTAATGCTTTTTATTCTCTCTAATTTATTAATGTGCCATACTTCAAACAGCAGGAGCTTTTTCAATCATCTCACTGAAGTGTCAAAGATGCTTGGTACAAACATTTCTAAGATTTCAGTTATCAGACTGTTCGAGCATTTTATTTTGGCAAATAGTCAAATCACACATTTCAATTTAATTTTAATGTTCAGTTCCCACAGAACATTTTCACATAGCTTTCTAACCTACTAATACTAGTCAGGCATAGTCTTCTGGTTGGAAAGAGCAAGCTTACCAAACTTCATTCCCACAAGTAATGAAAGTAATTTCACTTAAATGAAATCACTGCAGAATCATTTTTATTTTTTTTTTTTTTAATGCAAAAAATTGCACAGCTCTCCACTCCTCTTACAGCACAAAAAAGTGTAAAGGAGGGTAGGATCTCACTTAAGTGCATTCCAGCACTGGTAAAAATTCTGGATTTTTGGGGATGAAAATGAAGTCAAACAAGGCAGTTTTTCCAAAATATCAAATAGGACCTCCTCTTAACTACTTGTTTTGTGGGGCTTTCTTGAATACAAACAATCTAGAATAGTTTCATCAACATAAATGGATATTTTCTTTGCTACAGAAGAGTAGTTTTTTTAAACTACCAAGCTATGTATATAAATAACCAGGGCGAAAAAAAAGACAAAAAAACCTGAGGCAAACTCAAGTAAATTGCCAGATCATCTTTAAAGATTGCACTTTAGCTAAATTACTGGTACTGATCTTAATTATCCAAATGGCTCCATTAAACAAATGAGGTGTCTGAGAACCATACAGGAATATGCATTCTGATTCTGCTCCCCAATTTGTTTGATTAATATGCTACAAAGCTAATTAATCTTAAGGGAAAGCATAAGAGCTGTGTTTCATATTGCACAGGTTATCTGTTGTTAACTAGTAATAGACCCAAAGGAACTTTTAATCTAAAGGGTGCATTCATTACTCATATGTTTTCCATTTAATATTACATTTTAGGACTGCTTAAGTATTGCTGATCTTTCTCTTAAACTCAACTACTCATAGCATAAATTTGAACATTTAAAAATACACCTGAGATGTTTTGTAGAAAGACTTGCAAAATTCTACTTTAGGAAAATCTGTAATATTGTTATTAAGTACAGAACTGAAAATTACAATCCTCACGTTGTGGGACCGGAATTTTCCAAATAGCAAAATTTCATTACAATTTTGTTTTACCCCTAAAGCAAAGATATTTCTAACTTTGGACACAATATAAACCCTGAAGATGACACTTAATGTTTGCTTGCAAGCCTGTCATACAGAAGGCTACTGAATCACCTGATGGTATAAAAATTCATGTCAAGATATAGTTAGTCCATGAAACAGGAAAATTCTTTCCTCATTTTCCTGCAGACGAGTTGAGCAGGCAGCCTGCATGTGAAAAAATAGGAAACGGCACATTTGAAATAACTTTAAAGAGCAGAAAGATCACTTAACAAAACTTCATGGAATCATCTTAGAATGTTCTGGGTTGGAAGGGACCTTAAAGACCACCAGTTCCAACCCCTCTGCCAAGGGCAGGGACACCCTCCACTAGACCAGGCTGAAAAATACAGTCGGTGATGATAAACTGTTAGAAAAACAAAACAAGTACAAAGCAGCTTTAATATTCTCTATATAATGAAAATTTGACTTTGTGATATTGACAGGAAAATATCCTTTTAAACTATGTATGATGAGTAAAAAGTACTCACAAAGAGTTTAAAAACTGCTGTCTGCTACAATAAACAAGGAAGTATCTGAGGCAAGTATATACATTTTAAGATAAGAAAAAAGCCCTGAATCGTGATGTTTGTGATCTGAGAGCATTTTTATTCCTTGGCCAAAAGACAACTGACACTACAGACACTGAAGCAGAGGTTTTGTGGGTCAGGTTCTAACAGAAATGAGATGAGATGATGAGATGAGATAGATGAGATGAGATGAGATGAGATGAGATGAGATGAGATGAGATGAGATGAGATGATGAGATGAGAATAAAATAGGTGAATTGTTGTATCACTGGAGAACCAGGCCTTGCTTTTGCCTATCCTGACATGAATGTCCTGCCCTACTCAGGGTATTTGGAGAGGAAGAGAAAAGGGAAAGGGTTTCATGAGGTACATCCACACGAAGACTGCGCTTCCAAGAGAACACATTCCTGTCCCCTTTCCATGATTGTCTGCTTCCACAGGTGGAGCAGGTCATGTTACAGGATTTTAAGTCTTTTCAAGCTGTAGGACTTAGGACACCAGGCTCTTGCAACTCTGCCATGTACAGGGGACCCCCCCATGCTGCAGGTGGGTGTAAGACTCCCATTGCTGTAGTGCTACAGTTGTTGTAAAACATCTCACCCTGGCAATGGCCACCAGAGTATCCCACCAGAGTGATAAATCCATGGCTTTCCACTGGATTTCAGCTGTCAATTAACCATGAACTTTAAGTTTATGATGAAATTAAAAAAAAAACTTGAAAACCCAAGCCACCAAATGATCAAAAAGTGAATTTACTTATAACAGTCATCAACATTAATACATATGTTACATGTAATAATATTTATATCAAATTGTAGCACCATTCTACTACTTAGGAAAAATTTTGCTTGATAGCTGTTCAATGGAAGGAGGTGTAAGGATTAATTAGCCCTGTGAAAATGCACATTCTGCTAACTTTATTTTTAAATTAGGGAGTTTCCTCATGGGCACTTGCTCCACTTAGTGTGAAAGTGAGATATGTGCTGAGCCTAAGGGCTAAAGATTTAGAAACTCTGCATTACCAAAAGGAGGTCTATTGGCAAAAAAAGTCATGATATTTCTTCAAAGATGCACTGAGCTGAATTGTATGTGAAATACTCCAAGAACTAAAGCAGAATAAGAAGTGGTATCATCCAGGTGTTCCAGCTAGTGATGAGATTTAAAGCATATTTTTGGCTAGCAGTTAAATACAGACTACCACATTCAAAACCTTACATATAATTTGTCATATTTCTGCCAGAGAGATGTTTTAACTGCCTGTGGAATATATGACAATAGAGAGAAAAACAGCAGATGGGATCAGAGCACTGGTTTACTAATCCAACTAAAAGCACTTATGGGAGAAAAAAGTCAGAAACAATCTTTGTAAAAATTATATTCTGTAATCACAAAATAAGCCCTTACATTATGCAATGTGCCCTTGTCTTTTAGTACCTTGAGACGATTTCTTATTCCATTTTGTTTTCTCTCTAATCGACATTAGCCTGCTGAAAAAAACCCCAAAAACCACAAACCAAAAAAGCAGTTTAATGCCCTAAGTAAAAAGAAAAAAAAAACAGACTACAATTTTCTCTCTTTTAGAGCATTGTATGGCTACAGGAGCATACTATCAAGATAACAGGCAAAGATTCTTCTTTTGTAAAACTTATCTTTGCAATTACAGAAATTAATCCTGAAGTTTGTCAACTAGATTTGTGTGCACACGCAGAAACTCATTTTCATGCAAAATATTTGCTTTGATTTTTTCTGGTTTTTATAATAATAATAATAATAATAGTTTCCAGTTGAGAAGAAAAAGCTGTTGCCATAAAAAAGAACACAAGTGGAATATATTAAATCAGGAGATCTGTTTCTTCTGATGACAAGACTCTTTTTAGAATTATATCTACACTTTTGCTAAGGTCACTTGGTGTCTTCAGCCTGGAGAGGAGGAGGCTGAGGGGAGACCTCATCACAGCCTACAACTTCCTTGTGAGGGGAAGAGGAGGGGCAGGCACTGATCTCTGCTCTCTGGTGACCATGATTTTGGATATTGTATCTTTTCAACTAGGATTTCACAATGCTTCAGTGAGGATTGAAGAGAAGAATCAGCAAAAGAGTAGGAAATACAACGAGAGCAAAATGCTAGAAAAATGAAGGAAATAAATCAAAAAGTTAAGTGAATCAGCACTTCAAGTTGAAAGGTTGAAAAACAGCCATCTCTGATATAATTGGAAGCCTCAAAATCATTGAAGTTACTTTGTCAATGATGAAAATAGAAGCAAAGCTGCCTCTTGTAAAGAAGGCCACTATCTACCAGCATGCCTGAAAGTAACAGAGCCCCAGCCTACACAAGTCCTTTAAATGTGGCATGAAAGAGGGTGTGCTGGGAAAGAGGAGGAGAAAATGCTCACAACGAGACCTGTTTGGGAGAAAAATGGGCAGAGGAGGAAACTGTAGGGAGGAAAGGAAGGTTGTAGTGCAGACGGCATGAAAGACAGAAAAATATGGACAAAGGGATAAAGAGAGATATGGGAAGGTCAAAAAGGGGAGAGGAATTCAGTGTTTAAGAGGGGCATTTCTAAACTTGCCTAAATGTGTAAACTGAGAGACGTTTGCAACTGGAAAAAGCAGCGCTAAAGCCCAGCTAGGAGAAAGGAAGTGAAGTTTTATTTGGAGCAGTTAAAATTGCATTCTTGTGTTCAGTGGAGACCCAGTTCTCCATCAGCTGAGTGCATGATCAGGCTGAGGTGGGAGCTTTAAGAAAAGTCATGGAACTGTCGAAACAAAGCTTGTGGTTTTGGGGTCTTATAACTCTATCAAATCAGCTTCATTCTTGTTTTGAAAATGAGCACCCTCTCTTGATCTTTTCAGACAAGCAGTAAGTAAAGAAAAAATGGACAATTGAAGATCCTCTCTCATTCTGACCTTGGAATTCCTTGGAATGAGCAAGGAATGAAAAAATAGCTCAAGTTAAAGTCATAGACGAACAGACTAGGGACATGAGGGGAAAAAAAATGAAATTAGAAGCTAAACTAAAGTTAGCATCTGTCAGCCAGCAAATCTTTGGCTTTGTCAGACTCTGTAATTTTCATTCCGCTGAGGCCGACAGGGGAAAAATGGCACCTAACTGAGGTGAAATGCTTAGTTCTGAGAACGTCTCCTGAAAATAATAGAGACTTTCTTTAGCTTCACGCTGCAGCACAAATATTTTAGTGCTTTTTCATGGAAGGCTTCACTTTGATAACCCTGGCTGCTGCTGGCTAGAACGGTGTGCAAAAAATCTCACTGCCCAGGGGAAAAAATAGGGAAGAAATTTTTATGTTGCGTGGATGTGAAAATACTGACCTTGTTTTGAAACTTTCTCAAAAAATAAGGCAGCATCTGCCAGTAAAAGAGGTGTTTTATGCTCAGAAATGTCTTTTTTGTTCACTAAAAAGTAAGAAAAGGTATCTGGGAGAAATCTCTGCCCAGATAATTTTGTGCTGGGTGGGAAATACAATAACACTGACCCCTGCGGGATTGAATTAAGTTGTTCTTCCCAGAGGAAGATGTGTGACACTGATGCAATAAATATACACGTGCTAGTGACACGTTAACCCATCAGAATGAGTTACAGAATAACCTATTTATATGTCTAGTACATGAGTATTTGTCATCAAAGCAATGAAAGAGTTGTTCTGCCTCCAAAAAAGTGACCTCAAAGTTTTGTGCTCAGCCCATAAAGACTGCCCTACACAGCTAATCTAATTAATCTGATTATCTAATTTGATTTGGATTTATGAGCTCACCAAAGAGAAAAGTTATGAAGCAAGTGGCACCTGCTGTGGGGGCTGTTTTAAAAACTGTCCTACCAGAACAGATTCATTTTATTGAAGACACTGAAGAGGAAGCCAAGGGCAAAACTGGCCCTCATCAGGGTCCAGTTTCACATTCTGTGTGATTCTGTGTTTTCACAGAAGGAAGAGATGGAAACTGAGAAGGTTGTTGGGATGGAGCACAAAAGCCATCTTCCAGCTGTGATCCATCTTCCAGCTGTGATCCCTGCTGGATTGCCACAGAAGAATTAATTAGTAACATGTTGCTTCCATCAAAGCTCTTTTCCCAGTGCTATCGCCTAGTGTGAGTAGCACCTCAATTTTTTGAAAAATGTGGGTTTTGATGGGCAATGTTACCTAATGACCGAATAATTTACATGCCAGAACACCTAAACCTAGATAAATGAAGATGATAACTAATTTGGGAGATGTTTGGGCAGACAGATGATGCACCATGAGTGCATTGAGATGTGTGGAATCCTCCACCCAACCAGCTACACAATTACACATAACAGGTATCATATAAGATATCTGGGAGCAAACAAATAATTGTAACCTAAACCCACCAGTACTGTGGGGCTCTGAATTATCCTTGGAGGATGAAATTCTGTTTGTTGTAAATCTGCAGGTTGGAAAGAGCCTGGCAGACTTCGAGGCAGATGAAATAGCATTACTGCTCCCTATTTCTCAAATGATCAAGGTGATTGTAGATCAAAACTTGTTTCACTGACTTCAGGGCAGTGTCTGTGAATTGACACTGGGGTTTGTTTCAGGGGCCTGGAGGCAAGCCAAATAATTTACTCAAGATCCCAGCTTCTCTCTTTTATTTGTATTTTTCTCTCTCAGTTTCTGTTGGTAGCACTATTCTTGCTCCTGGCTAAGCGTGCTGTGTATCACCAAATTCTCCTCACTATGACAGAAAATGCAGCTCTTCTCTTTTCCCAGACTGACCGTAAGGCTGGTGCATTTTTTTCCGACCTGTCATTAAAAGCAACTTTAAAAAAACAGCCAACCAAAAAAACCCAAAAAACCCAACCTCTCTAACTTTGCAATTACATCTTACATGTATTAAATCAGATAGCTGGAAATGAGAGACCATTTTGTAAAGTAAAATCACTCAAAACACAAGCCTATAATTTACCCTTGAAAAACCAAATTCTGTTCAACATAAATCTGAGGAAAAAATGCAGAAATATAAAACTTGATCTCCGACTTTGTGAGAAATAGTGGGACATGTTTTCAGAGTGTTTAAGGAGAAATTTGTGCTTTGCTTCACTAGAGCTACAAATGTTGGATTGGTTTCAAAACTGAGCTAGCAACAAAAACTGATTAAGATATATTTGAAAGAGTTCATGAAATACTAATGGAAGAAAGATTACATCAGCGACAAAAAGAGAACACAGGAAGGAACTGGAGCTATTGTTTTAGAAGAAAAATGCAGAAAAAAGCTTTTAACTTTCCAAAGGGTTGAAAATGAGCAAGGTAGTTATTGTGTATGAGCGTAAAAAAACAAAGAAAATTTATGAAGATGGAAGGGTGAGCCATAGCTGCAGTTAGCAGAGAAAATTCAGTTCAATTCACATGCTTCAGATGCAAGGGGAAGTTTCTCTCCTGACTTAGAGCTGTGATCTTTATTAGTGTTTTTGTAGGTGAAGTGTGCAACCTTTATCTGTACTGTGGGGTGATTTTACCACACCCTGGCAAACCAGTGCTGCAGAACACAGCAGCTGATGAAAACCTGGGACCTGTGCACCCCAGGGGATCTGTGGAGCATGCTGACAGCAGGGAAAGGGGCAGACAGCAGGAGTAATACTTGCTGACAGAACTGAAGAAAACAAATTCAGGTGGGTTTTGATCACATTAAAAAAAAAACCAGAAATGAACCTCCACTCCTTATGCAATTCTGGAATTCTGCTGCAGTGTCATAGATCCTCGAATGAGCCAAACAATTCACTTGCAGACAACCCTCTCCTAAAGTTAATGGGAATGAAAGAGAAGCTTGTCTCCCTGCCTTGTGTGTCCATTGAACATTGATCTTTAACCTGCAACAAGCAAAACCAATCAAAGCTCCTGCAATTCTTTCTGCAGCAGTCGCTGGGGGAATGAAGGGTCCATGCATTACGGTGTCGTGTCCTGGCGGTTCCAAGCCCTGCTCAAAGATGGATGGTATTGAACCTGCACCCCAGAAAGGGAACCAGGCAGTTCCCAACAGCTTCCTCATAAAGAATTATCCCTTCAGACAGCTGCATGTTTGCTCCACGGAAATCAATAAAGTGTCATGAGACGGATGTCAGAGACATCCAAGGCGGACGATGATTTTGACAGAGCTGTGCCGCAGTCTTTTGTTAATTAGGTGTTAAATACTCATCCCAAGGGATGTTGCTGTTAAACCCACTAGGAGCAAAAGGCACACATGAACAGCACACAAAATAAAAAAAGTGATGTGTGTGCATATATGTATATATGTAGTAATTACTGTTCTCTGTGATGTGTCACCCACACATTCCCTGATCTCGTACTCCTTTGCTATGGTATCCTGCTGTATCTGGTTAGATTCTCACCTTTAGTTGAAAAGATGGATTGTTACACTTTTTGTGTCATTTAAAAACTTGAAACAGACCCACAAGGTATAAATATGGTCCCAATAAATATAATATCATACCTAAAAGACTCTCAACTTTATAGGGTAAATGCACTAAAAATGGAATTAAATTCTTTTTGCAAATGCATCCCAAAGAAGTTCCAGTCTTAGGTCAATATATGACAAAGACTTTCCAAATTTTACACAGCACCATAGCATATATTTGGAAAAACCCTTTGTAAATAAGAAGTTGATGAATGTTTCTTTTATGTCTGCTCTGACAACTTAAACTGCAAGTATTTGAATTGGTGATTCTCTTGCTTTCGCTTAACATTTTCAAGCCTACAGACGATCAAACTCTAATTGAAAACATTAAGCATTAAAACAAACTTTATCCAACTTATTACTTAATTTTGTCAAAGCCTGACTGAGTTCTTGTTCCTTTTATTTGGTGAAAGGATCCTGCAAGCATCCTAAAGAAATTCCCATTTCTATGACCCTGTCCAAGCAGGTGAAACCTCTACCAAACAGTTACAAAATCTGTGTTGTTCTTTGTGAAGTTCTCCCTGCAGAGCAGGTAATGAATCTATGAGTACCTTAACAACCAAGGTTATGCAGTGAATTAAAATTTCATCTAATTCCTCCATCCTGAATGGATTTTTCCCTGCTCTCTGCAGTTCCCACACAGTCTTTTGATTAATTTCTGTCATGAAAACTACAGCTGTGATAGTACTGCATACAGAACGCTGACTGCTGTACTTGCATACTTTGCAATTATTTCCTTAGTAAAGATCCTCTCAACAAAAAAATAAAAAAGAATGACTCATGAATTCTGAAGTTCCTACACTTTCACTGTTCCTTTATTCTCCACTATCCCTGAAGATAAGGTTCTAAATGTTTCCGTGCTCTTGGTATTTTCTTTTTTGATCTTTTTAAAGATATTTACTGTGTCTCGGATTGTATATATCTGCAGTCTTGTTTCAAGGAAGTGACCCTTTCTAAAAGGTACATATACCCTGAGTTCCTCATTGTGTAATTCTCTTATGAAATGCAAAAGTATTGATCAACATAATTTTATGCAGTTCCTCAAAATGATAAGAATCTGCTGAGAACTCTTAAGCACTGAAAATCTACGTGTCCTGAGTTCTTAAGTCAGCTCTGCATGACTTGGGAGTCAAAAATTTTCAAGGGTCATTTACCTGGAATCTCAAGGATGCTAAAGTCAGCGAAATTAATTTGAATGATGTAATATCCCCATCTTTCTCATATTCCTCTCCTATATCTGAACTACAATAAACAAAGTCAGAAGTCAGAATTCATCTTTTGCAAAATGCTGCAGAGTGAGGCAGCTGCCTCCTGATGAGACTTTCAGCAAAATGTGGAAGTGCAGGTGAGCACACAAGGCTGCAGGACTGGAAAGGAGGAATTTACAGTTCTGGGAAGGAGGAATTTACAGTTCTGAGTGTGCCTGCATCACTTAACCAGATCATGCAGACACCTTCTAAACCAGGGGTGTAAAAGAAGGATGTAAACCATAATTACAGGCAAGAGTCAATCAACTCCAGAGAAATGCTGGGACATGAATTGCAGTTGACCAGAAATTGTGAGTTAAGCCTCTTTCAACCACAGCCATTAGCAGCGTGTAAAAGGCCTGCTGAAAATAATCAATACGTAACTGTAGCATTTATCAACTTCATATAGATTTGTGTTGTTCATGTCTCATTTGGATGGCTTTACCAAGGAGATGTTCACAAGTCAGGTATCAAAACAGCACCTGGGAGGCGATTTCCTCGTTTTGTTTCATCTGTTTGGTGCTCTATTGAGGAATAAGACCTGATGTCAACTTCAGGTTCTTTGAAAAGAGATTGTTATTGATCAGAGGCCCACAGCTGTGCATGTTAGAGTGCTGTGTAAGACTTTCCATACATGAATCTTCTGTGTGGCTTTTTACTCTTATATTTAATTCTTTGTGACTGTGCTTTATCACTTTTTCCAATTACACACACCCAAAAAAAGCTAAGCTAAATGATATGCAGGAAATAACATTTGGAATACACGATGGAGTTTGTTTACATTCTGCTTTTATCTTGAGGGTGATATTTTTGCTGATGGGAAAAGAGAAAGCCCACAAAAGATCTAAGAAATGAAATAAAAAACTGAACTACTGTTTCCAAGGGGCAGCCTGAGATCAAATTTGCTTAAATGGCAACCCACCTTAAATAAAAGAAAAACAAAAAACCACAAAAATCTCATTGTATTTTAATGCCTACAATGCTTGCAAAGACAAATTTAACAGCAGTCATCTTGCATGAGATACTGGCAGTGAGAATTCTCTTACTGCAAAACTCCACGAAATACAAGGCAATCTGTGACCCAAATATTGTTTTACTGTGCAACACTGACATTCTTCACACAGGATAAAAGATTAAACACACTTGTGATACTCACTTGAGAAAAAGGAATTTAATTTTCTGAAGGTTCTTCCATCACCTCACCAGCTCTCGGTTTCTTCTCCCTGCTTTCTGCTCTGAATATTTTGAAAGATAGGAGACAGAGACCCAGAAAAATATTGCAGTAGTGCAAGGAGGCAGAATTAAGACATCATTTGCAAGAAACATGAAGAATAATGTGACTGAGAGATGCAGCTTTTTTTCCTTTTAGTGACCTGAAAACAAACCCAAAGAGGTAGCACTGTACACGACAAAAAAACCCACGAGCACCTTTCAGGACAAGGCTTGCACAGAACCTCAGAGATGCTGAAGTTGTGTGGCAGATCCATTTACTGATGTGGGAATTTCAGCTAATGATCTGCCTCCCAGGGCTTGTTAAGGTTATATCTTCCTTTTCTTGTGATACTCACTTGAGTAGTCATTTTGTAATTTTTTCCCCCTATTTGGAGTTAAGAAGCCCTACTTAGCCAAAGAGGTCTTTACAGAAGCTGCTCTGCCATGTAATCAAAGCATCTCTCAAAAGGCTGCTCTTCTAGAAACATCAAATTAGCTCCATTTAAAACATCTCCTTTCTACACCCTTCATATAAAACCTAAAAGCAAGTGGTTAAAGGAAAAACAATGAACCTCATGCTGGGTGCACTGCTGGTGGTAAGCATTGTTTAATTATTCCAAAGGCAATTCAATCCATAAACAGGCTTAAATAAATATTAGGAATAAATTAATCCTTTAACTGATTTGGCAAATACTATGTGATATTAAATGCAATTTTGGCAGAGGTTAAGAACTTTTTTTTTATTTATTTAACATTGAAATATTTTTAATAGACAGGGATGGATTAGGGGTATGCATGTATGTACTTGTCCACGTGCACATTCTTCTTTAGAGCAGGTTCTAGTGCAAGGTGGACTCCAAAATTCAGTGCATCACCAGGAATGCTGAAGATGCAATTTAGATCCTCTGCAAGTTGTATTGCTGCTTGTGACTCTGCCTGGGAAACTGAATTCCATGTTCAGTCCCCCTTGCAGCAATTTCTCCAAGCCAAGGAAAAACCCCTCTGGAGTTTGTGAAAACAAAGGGGAATAGAACAGCTGAGGATTGCTCAAATTCTGTGGGAAACCCTAACTCCAATTTACCCAGGGCTGATAAGGCACAGCCCAGTCTGTGCACATGGAAGTTGCACGGGGGAGCTGCACCAGTGTGATGTTTGTCATGAGAAAGGTTTTTGTTAGCCTGGCTTTGCATGGAAGCACCTTTCTCCCTCACCTCCCCCTCACAAAAAATGTTCTGGCACAGCAGCAGATCTACTAATCCGAATGAGAAAAAGATTTCAGATCTACCACTAGGGCAGAGATGATGCTTTCTGGCTTCCTCCTGTTCTGCTGTGATGCAGAAAATTCGGTGGCTTTTGTTTCCACTTTGTTTGAATGTGCTGCAATGCAGTTTGATGCAAATGACTGAGCTAAAAATGAGTATAACCAGACCCAGCCTCTCTGCCTCTATTTCTTTTTATCAGCTGTGCCTTAAAAGAACAAATACATTCCAAGCTACCTTCACAGCCCTCCTTTCCCCAGTGAACCACACAACTATTCCAAATATCATCTCTTGCAGTCATGGTGGCTGTTTTGGACAGGACATGTTTCCTCTCCTACTTCTTTCAATTCCCAAGGGTTTTTAAATTAATCTTTTAAATTCAGTTCTCATGAGAATAAAGCTATTACAATGGCTAAGGTTAAAATTACATGTTTGTTTTCATAACAAGAGTCTTCCCACCTCCTCAGAGTCATATGTTGAGGGTTTCAGAGTCCTAAGTTTCTGAGGGAAACACTCTGTCCTTTTCCTCTTTTTTCTCTTTTCTGATGATGAAAAAAATGAGGTAAAACATTGGTATCTTTTGGATACAAGAAAAAGTTAAAGCTAAAAGAACCAGGATTGAACAAAAAGTTGTGTAATGTTATTAGAACTGAATCAAACAAGAGTGGCAAACATTTTCCGCCGTTTAATGCTTTAATTACTTTTTAATAATTGAAAATATGTGGTTATTTTCTCTGATTATTAGTACTGCTTCTAAACATAAATCCAAGTTCAAGATAAGCATAATATTTACCCAGCTGTTATCTGTTCCTGATCATCTCCTCTTTCCTTTTCCTCTTTCTGCCAAATAGACCAGACCTGGTGTTGCCACTGTGAGAGGAGAGTTTCATGGAAATGTAGCTTTTTCATTCTGAATTATTTGGTTAATATAATTTTAGCATCGGCCCCCTTTCTACATGTTTATATTCTATAATGGCCAGGGACCTGATATGATTTTTACAAAATATCACTCAGACCTCAGAAAAAAATCAGACATGAAAGCCTATCAACACAAAACAGCTCACAAATGATTGTATAATAATAAATATATATGTTATTCTGCCCAGCGTGGCTCATCTAGAGCCATCTATCTTCCTCTGGGACTGTTGGCTGATGAGGCACACGCTGAATTTGGAAGAGCTGGCTGAGTGCTCCAAGCAGCAGAACATTATAAAAGACACATTATGTTCGGTTTCTGAGAATAGACTGAGATGCGGATTCATTGCGGGTTTTGATACCCTGAGATCTTAGCAACAAACCAACTGCACAGACAAAACCATCACCACAAACTTCTCCTTTTCAGCTCCCCAGCTCTTTCTGAGGGCTGCAAAATGACAGGGCCAGCAGGCCACCCCCGTGGGCCAGGACACAACCGGGGGACACAACTGGGCTCCACCCAGAGTCAAAGGTTGAGCTGCTGCTCCCAGGCTGACCAGGCAGGGGATGATGATCCCTTCCAGCTCTTGGGCTCCTGGCCTTCTGCAGGGAGAGACTTTGTCTGCATTTAATCCTTAAGTACTTTCCAGCTGTCATTTTTAATACATATATATATATGTAGGTTTGTAGATGAATATATACATATATACCCCCTGTACTATACATACATGAATTTCTTGTAATCTCCCACTCAGAGAGGCAGTGATTTCTGTCTCAGGATGAATGCCATCAGCCTACTTGGCTCTCAGCAGGCTGGAGCTGAGCCAACAGGCATTTTTCCAAGTGACTGACAGTCTGGCCAGGCTGCAGAGACACCCTGGTTCCTCCTGTGTGTCAGGACATGAGGAGAAGTGTGGGAACAGCCACTGTAATTTGGAGGTGACTAGGACACTCAACAGAGGCCAAAACCTATCACAAAACAGCTTAAAAATACACAAGGGTTGAAGAAAACACAGACAAAAAATTGTAACAAAATTCCCTTTGGAAAAGTGCAGTGAAGGCTATTGCTAGTGTTTATTTTATATATTGTTAAGGCCTTTATAGACAGAAGGTTAAAAAAAATCATCATGGCAGCAAGGTTATTGGGGGTAATGCAGACAGTGCAAAGTTTATGTGAGATGGAGCTGAACTTTTTCTATTTAGCTCTTCCTCACACCCAAGTCAGCACTTTTCAGCTTGTGTTTTTACAATTCAAACAAGCCCTGGGTTTATTGCTCCTAAAACTAAATTCTCAGTGCTTCACACACAGGGACAGAGGTTACGATTTCCTCCCTTGGGTGAGTCCTTCACTTGGAAAAATTTAATTATCAATTGCCATTTTTAAGGATTAAATATGCTGGAATAACCATTTAACTTCTAGAGAGAGCTATCTAAAAGCCACCATCACTCCCAGTTCCCTTTAGATGGGACACTTCCCTGTAAAACAGCACAACCCCTCAAGGCACACCTGCTCTTGCTCTACAGCAAAACCAACCCAATCAAGATGGCATTTGCAACAAAAAGTATCCATGAGATTACTGAATTTATCAATTCTTATGCTGCAGTTTAGCATTAGTGTCTCTGATTGTGCCCTGGCTTCTGGGCCTGCCAGGCCAGCACATCTCATCACACCTTCAGCAGGCACAAAATGACATTTTCTTTTCAAATGTCATCATGTGTCCAGAGCTCCATGAAAAAAAGGGTATCAGGTTTTCATCTGGGAAGATGGAACCCATGTTCAGGCAGAAAAGCAATATAAAAATCAATCAGCTTCCAGAGAATGCTGCAGCTGAAAAATAAACTGGTTTCACTGTACACCAGTGATCAGAAGCTGACAGCTTCAACAATCCTTTATTTATGGAAGGCTCAGAAATTTCCTCTTTAAGAAAAAAAAAATTGGACTTATTAAGTGCAAATAGCCAAAAAGTCTCAGTGACAAATTAAGCCTTGATAATTATCATGCCCACTCCTCCTCAGTGCTGTGTACCAGGGATAGCCTGGCAAAGACCGTGGATGAAGGGTAAATTCTTCTACAGCAGAAATGCCAACACGGATGTCATGTCTCGGATTTCACTCAGCAGTCCAGTAAACTTCAGTACCTGCATTTAAAATGAGAAAAAAAAAAGTCCCAAATGCTGCTGGCTTCAAACAGAGCTTGTCACTGTCTATAGAGATGCTCTGTTTGTCAGCACTTCTCATTTTTGATGCCACTACTGAGCCTGCAGGAAACAAATTTCTCTGGTTGAAACACTGAACGGTGGGGAAGCTTCAGGAGAGGAACAAAGGCCTTACATCACATCCATTTTGCTTGCATTTTAAAGCAAACTTGCCAAAGCAAATTATTTTCAGGGCTGGGGTCTATGTTAACAAATAAATAAATGTTATTTTCATTAATGATCCAGTAAAGAAGACAAATTAAATTAAATATAAGTTCTACATTTTATCAGAAATACTGGCTGTCTTCTGCTAAGGTGAAATCTATTTTTCCTCACATCCAAGTTCTGTAGAGCCATAAGGGCTTCTTCCTGCACCTAAGAAAAAAAAAAAAAGAAGAAACATTTTGTGAAAAATTCTGCCTTTAAAGTTCTTATCTTGTCTCGGTTATTATGAAAAATTATTTCTTCTCCAGAGAAGAGACCTATAGTTATGACTCAACTTCCAAGCATTCCCATTTTGTCAGAAATAATCCTCTATAATTTAACAGCAGCTGTAAGAACTACCTTTGCAAAGCAGCTGGATGCCTGTAGGCCTGCAGAATTCCTGGGGTCCTCCCAAACAAAAATTACCAGGTCATCAGTCAAACCTGAAAATGTCAATTATTTCACTTGCTACAGTGAAAGATAAACTACTTTAAGAGATTTAGAACTATTAATTCCCTTTATAACTTAAATTTGGATAAGGGAACTGTTGATATTCTTAAGATTTTAACAAATTTGAAAGAAACAAAAAGCTGTTTAGGTAATGATGATCAGAATGGCTGTGAACGGTACCACTACTCCAAATGAAAAATTTAATATTTTGAAGATAACTTCAATACTTGAAAATAATTAAAATCCATGTGAGAAGCAAATGAAATCCCTGTCCATGGACCAGTACAATTGCCCTGTGGATAAGGGGACATTTAGTCAGGTGGATGCCTGTATTTAACTGAGAGATGGTTGAAATCACTGGACTTTAGTTAAAATGTAAATGTATCTTTACTAACTTTGTTTCTAACTTCAATTTCCACTTAAAAAAAAAAAAAAAAATCAGAATTATTTAAGTAAAATCCCAAGATTGTAGGAGGGCATGTGAGAAGATCAGACCAACTGCCTTCTGAACTTAAACTATTCTACTTCATAATATCTAATTTTTTGCCTTTCCAGAAAAGCAAGATTTTACTGTCTCTGAAAGACTCCCTTAATCCTCCCATGCACACTCTCTATTTCTGCCTTCTGAGAGAATGCACTTCCTTACACAGAGCTCCTCTCATCCCATGAGGTGACAGAACCACATCTCACCCAGCACCAGGTTCCTCATGAATATTGAAACAAAAGAGATCGTGGGAAGGAAAGAGGAATATTGGAAAGGACACTTGAGAAAATCCTCTTCAGAATTACTGAAAATACCTCATAATAAGAAGAAGGAAACTAGGTCACATCTTCCCCATTTCTTATTCCTTATTTCAGACAAAATATTTATTTTAAATAGTTTAATAAAGAAAACAGAGGGAAGAACCAAGGAGAACCTGTAATTTCTGAGGAAATATAGTTTCTTAAGCACTTGAGAGGATTTTTTCTTAAGGCAGTGGAAGGAGTTAGGATGAAGGAGAGAAAGGATATCTGAAGAAGGGAAATAGAGTTTTGAAGACGGATGACTTAACTTGCATTCTGACACATGAGGGATTTTTTTTAACTTCACGGAGTACAGGTAGCGACAGTGAGGCATGTCTTTAATGAAGGAAAAAAACCCAAAAAACACCAAAAAACCCAAACAAAAAACTCACAAAACCGAGCACAAAACACACACACCCCCCCAAAAAAAAAACCAAACCAAAACCCAAAAAAACCAAAACAACAACAACAAAAAAAGGCAGAAGAAAAAAAAAACCAGCAGAAGCCCCAAAAGCCACCCAATGACATAAATAGGGACATGCTGTCCTGTCCCTATGACAGCAGGTTTAGGAGTAACGTGCTCAGAGAGGCTCATTTGCTGCAATATTTTGCATCATTTGAACTATCTTCAGGGATATGAAGCCATTATTCCCGCTTTTGTTATGTCCTTTTCCTCCTGTTCTCCCCACAGAATATTTGCCTGGTGTCAGTTTTACCACACCCTGGAGGCAGACTGGGCTCCACAGAGTCATTGGGAGCTGGAGGACAGATGACTGTGATTTTGGGAATTCCATTGTTTTCCTTATTGTTTATATTAGAGCAACATGTAGAGGCATCACCTGAAATCAGAATCTTTCTGTAGGATGGTAGAGATGGGATTTTCCTGGATATTAATCGAATAAGACAGAGGGAGTAAAGAGGAGGAAAAGATCACAGTGGATCCTTCAGTGGGAGGTCAGGGGAAGAAGCTAGTAAAGTTTTGGTCTTCTGTAGTGCAGGTAAAGTCAAAGAACAAGGAAACCTCTATTCATGATGCTGCAGCTTTAACTTTTGGTGATGAACAAGGTGAACAGAACCTTTTGCAGCAAGCTGGCCAAACACCTCCTTGTAACTCATCTTGTAACTCCTCGTGCAGTATGCCACTGAAATGCACAGCAAACCTTTTTTTCCCCCTAATATTTCAGGGGCTTGAAAATCACTGTATCTTCTGTAAAAGGAAAAATTTATTTCACTCACTTCCCCTCAGATATCCTCCTATCCCTTCCTACCCTTTTTCTGGTTATCTGTAGTTCTGGCAAGAAACAGAACCGGTAAGGAGGGATTTGGCTGGAGAATGCAAACACGGTATTGCTGTAACCACAGGTGCTCACAGACAGAGGTAAAATCATCTTCGGGTACAACATTTTTAGAGTTTCTGGGGGAACATAAACTCCACATTCATCTGGCAACATCTCCATCCTCCATGGCTTCCACCAGGCAGGTCATAAAACCTTTGTTATGAAGAATATGTGTAAATCTTAAAAAGTTCATAAACTTTCTGAGACAACATGAGTGTTGTGCATCACGTGGGTGACAATTAATGTTGTCTTTTTGATGGTACGAAACAGAAACCACTCAAAGTTTAAGCACAGAGTGATTTTCCCTTCCTTACTGCAATCAGCATTGATTTTATCCATTTTACTCAAAATACCAGGAGTAAAGCAGTACTGCAAATAATCGGATAAATTTGCCTTTTTATTAATTTTTTTTAAATTAAGGATCCATTTGCCCTTCATTTAGTGCCTTGGTCTTTGCTAGATAAGGGGAAAACAATACAAAATCAAAGCAGCCAAACAAACCCCAGACCCTTAAATTTAAAACCAAATAATTGCTGCAATTGGATAAAACAAAATTTATACATAAATGAAAATTTCAGACTAGCTTGCTTATTGTTGGCAACTGGATTTTACATAGGGTATTTAAAAAACCAAAAATTTAGAAGATTTTACATAGGATATTTAAAAAAAAAATAGATATTTTAAAACTATCACTTTATCAGCACCAAAAACCATTTAAGATCTACTTCGTGACATTCTGTGAAGGTAGTTGCAAGAAAAATATACTCACAAATCACAGGAATACAATCAGCAGCCACCACAGAGCAATTTTCTTAAAGACTTGGTTCTTTCTTTCTTCTTTACAATACCCTGTGTATTTTAACTGTTTAAACTACACTGTACTCTTACTATAAATTTATGTCTACAAACATGAAAGCTGGGACTTTCTTATCTCTTCTCTAAGGAAATCTCATTTTCTATTTAATTGAGACAACACTCAAGATTCACAGTTTGAGCACAAGAGTAACTTTCCTGCAGGCACCGTGGGATCAATCCCCAAAAATTCCTCCCATTTGAAACCCCTGCCATACCAAAAAAAAGGAGGACAGACAATGACCAACTACCTAAACTGCACCACAATGTTAGAGATGAGCATTACAGAGCACAACAAGAATGAGAGCAGGCTGTCCTCTCTTCCTGGTAACTTGTGTGGGGCTATGGTTTGGATTTGGGGTTAAATGTGGATAACATAGGAATGTTTTAGTTATTGCTCAAACAGCGAGGTTTTTTCTGTTTCTCACAGCATCCTGCCAGGACAGCTGACCCCAGATGACCACTGGGATATCCCAGACCTTATGGGGTCATGCTGAGCACCAAAAGCTGGAGGAAGAAGGAAGAGATGATGTTCAAACTTGGCATTTGTGACCCCAAGGCACCTTTACATGTGACAGAGCCCTGCTCTCCTGGGGATGGCTGAACACCTGCCTGCCCATGGGAGGTGCTGGATTAATTCCTTGCTTTGCTTTGCTTGTGTGTGCAACTTTTGCTTTATCTAATAGGCTGTCCTGATCCCAACTCATGAATTTTCTCCCTTTTACCCTTACAGTCCTCTACCCCATCCCAGTGGGGAGAAACGAGTGGCTGAGGGGAGCTGAGCTGACCTCCAGGGATAAATCATGGCATGTGCTGTAGCCCAGTACTCGGCTGTGTGCACAAGTGAGCTGATCCGGAGAAAGCCACAGTCTCCCACCCCATGGGATTCAGCAGGCAAGCTGCCAGACCATATTAACACCTCCTAACAGCTCAGGTCAGATTAGTTCAGATGAGTTTACACACACTCTGCAAGCCAAAGCCAAAAAAAGCTTGGCTGACCTCAAAAGGAGGTGCTCAGACCACAATGAATAATATTCATGAGGCTTGGTTGGCCCAGAACAAAACAGCACCAGTGAACCACAAACGTGCATGAATGACAAATCAATTTGTCGGGAGCTACTCTGAAATAAGATATTTCCCTCCAGAGAGAGGTCTCACCTTCAGAAACCTCTCCTTTGCCTCAGCAGTTACCAGGCAAATAATGAGGAGTAACTCCTCAGTGCTGCCCCCGAGGGAACAACATCCCCCATCACCTCCGAGGGCAAACAAAAGACTTGGGATACAAAATTCATAGGTGGACCTTGTAACCCCGAAACTGAGAGCCCTTGGAAAGCAGCAGGCTGTCCCATTGAATAAGCATAAAAACAAGCAGTGTTCTTCCAGGAAATGGAGAGCATAAATTTATGGTAAATATTGTTTGGGGTGAATAATTCACCCAGCTCTAATTATAAGTGCAGGGCTCTGGAACATTAATGATGAAGAACATCCTATAAAGCTCTAATAACAACTGAAAAAGAAGATAATATCTGGGAAATTTAGTGCTAAATTCTGCATTAATAAAACCACCATTGTATAGGTACTTTCCCATCTATCCGTTCAGGAGTCCTACAGTGTATGTTATACATGTGGAACTGGAAGACTGCCTAGTAATAAAATGTACTGGAAATGGGAAATTGAGACACTTTCTGGGAAGCTCACCTGTTTTCCCTGAGGCCTGGGCCCCACCTGTGGTAGAATTGCCTGTCTTCCTGATTTAGAAAAGAAATTTTCTCATAAATGAAAGAGAAGATTCAGAAAGAGGGAATCCTACAAGCAAAAATAAGCACCAAGAATTGTTGTCAAACCCACAGTAAATATAGAGCAACTAAAGGGCTAAAATTTAAAAAAAAAATCAGCATTACTCTCCTTTCAAAGCTGTGAAACAGTCATTAAGAAAATGCTGTACCAATGTTGATTTTCTCCTCCTTTCTGCTCCTGTGGCTTCTGTGGGTAGATTAGTGGAGAGTGCTGATTTTGGATGCCACTAAAAATCATTGTACCACCATAAGTTATAGGTTAAGATGTAAGATGGGCCACATGTCACAAAACCAACACAGAAAAATCCCCTTTATTCATTCTACTTTTTCCTAATATTAATAGTGGTTTTCCATTAATAATATTCCTTTTTTATATATATAACTTCTTGAAATAAATGTTAGTAACACTGGTTCAGAGAGAACTCCTGCATTCTGCTTATGGATTGACCTGGTGTCTAAATGTGGCTCTGAGCTGCAGATAGCAGCAGTGTGAGAAATTACAGATGAACTCTTAGACTGGATGAAGCCTGACAGTAAAATTTGTCACTGTAGTTATGATTATTAACTTCACATTTTTATTAGCCTGTTTAAATCCTACATGTGTGGGGGTGTGAGCAAACAAATAAAACCCTACAGTCCTCACTACAAAGCCAGAGTAATCATAGCTGTTAGATAGCATTTAATGAAAGGAATCTAGTCCTATAGCTGAAGTCATAAGAGCATATAGACAAAAATAAGGCCATTATAAATATTTTTTTGTTGTTAAATCTAGAAAATTTTCAGTGAATTAACTCTTTACCCAAGAAGGATCAATTATTATGACATTCCATTTGCAAGAAGCACTTTTCATTTCTTTTCTTCAATTTTACAGACTAAAAATCCCAGTAGGACAGGTACCTATGGCAGCATAAAGAGACATATTAATGTGGGCCATGCAGAGGATATCTACATATACATCTGATCCCATTTTCCCTGCTGTTCCACACCAAAAACTCTATTATCTCTTCTAGTTTTAAAAGCTTGAAAATCAATGCCATATCTAGATCAAAAAAAAAAAAAAAAAAAAACCAACCCAGCAGCAAAGCCACCTGCTGAAAATTTACTTTTCCCACTACTGCATTCCAGGTGCCCTGTGCCTGCTTTTTTGGGGAGGAGGGATTTGCAGTTTTAGAAGTGCAGAGCTCAGATATCTTATTCTCTGATTTAACTGTGACTAATTGCAACGTACAACAGATGCAGCAATACAGCTTTGGATAGCAGCTTCACAAACACCACATATGCTCTTTTATACTTTTAATTAGCACTTCCTTCCAGAGTAAATGTGACAGGATTATTTGAAATTGTGGAAGTCCCACAAGACCCTGCACTACCATTCCATGCAAATCCCTTCTAATGTGAGTTGTCCATCTCCAAGATGCAGGAAATACCTCAGAGCACTCCATTAATGTGCAAAATGCCATTAAAAACCCTCTCCATTAAAGTGCATTGCCATTTGCCTGAGGATAAGATAGGCAGAGCAGCTTTCTGGGCAGTTTTTCTGGGCTTTCTTCAAGTCTTTTCATGTCTTCTCCAACTTTTCAGTTCTTTCATTGCTGCTGGAACAGCACTGAACCTATCACAGCTCGTGCTGGGCTCCAAGGTGCTGGATTTGGTAAGTGTGTGCCAGCCTGCATCCAAACTTGCTCAGATAGATCTAAATCTCTCCACCATGCCAGCACAATTCATTGATTTGTAATAAGCCTTTGTGGTTACACGTCTGCCTTCAGACTGATATTTGGAACAGTCCTGTGGCCTCCCACTCAGTCTAGGAATTAAAACTCAATGTATAAGTAATTCCAAAACAATTTCTCTAATTATTTTCTCCTGACTATCTTGGACAGTGACTTATCTTGCTCCCAGCTCAGTGGCAGCATTAACATTTACACTTTTCTCTGAGGATGGATTCATATATGTTCTTTCCTGAAGTGTTTCTGAACTTGACAAGGTCTGATAAGCAACCAAATGCCATTTGGGATGGGGACTCAGTGAGCCAAAATACGATTCTGTTGTATATAGGATGACTTTTTTTTTCAGACTGAAAGGAGCAAGGTTTCTTTTCTGCAGTACCCCAGGAAAAGAAGACAATAACCTTGATATCTAGACAAATTGTTTCACCAACTCCCTCTTCACACACCAGCTATGTAGCAGTCAATCCATAGTTAGAGTCATCCAAAACTCCTCTGCTTGCTGAGCACAGCCCTCAAACCCAACTGTTGATTTCACTTACATTCATGTTATTATACAAAACTACCACTCGCAGATGCTACCACATAAAGTTGCAGACAAACAGAAACAGATGAACATGTAGATAAATGCATAACACACATTTAGATATGGGGGAGAAGGAGCAAAAATAAAACACAACACAAGCTGTGATCATCATCATGGAACTTACCTGAAAAACGGTGATATCAAAAACTCTCCTGGGGAACATCTTGTCTGAGATCTGCTATGGAAACTGCAGTATGGCTGTGCCATCAGGGTTCTGATCTTTTCCAAAAGCAGAGATGTGACAGGCACTGCCACCCCCTGCCACTCACTTGACAGGTTTGGGATGTATGCTGATGGGGAAAATGCAAATACTGAGAAGTTTCATCATTTGTTTTCCTTGAAAAAAGAAAGTTATGTAAAATAACTGCTTGCTGCGTGGCTTTTTTTGTCACTTCTGTTAAGCAGCAGTACAAAAAACCCTAAATTCTACAGCTTTGTGCTGAGGGCCTGTTTTCTCTCTGACAAACACTGCAGATGCATTTTTGAGGTGGTGAAGTCCTGTGACCTTATGAACATGAAACACAGGACAAAGGCAACTTGTTAAACCAGCTTCATAAGATTAATAAAAGCAAGGTTAGTTCAGTTTAATATCATATTTTACATCTTGCCCAAAGAAGTTGTAGATCCCCCATCCCTGAGTGTGTCCAAAGCCAGGCTGGATGGGGCTCTTAGCAATCTGGTCTGGTGGAAGGTGTCCCTGCCAATCACAGAGGGGTTGGAACTAGAGGATCTTTGCAGTCTCTTCCAAAACAAGCCATGCTATAATTCTGTGATCTATTTGCTCTTTAATAACAAAGCACCCAAACAAAACAAAATAGAATTTCACCCAATGAAACTATACAGGGCTTGACCTGTGCAGGGTGCTGAACCTGATAGAATATTTTGGGTTGAAGGCATAAAGAATGACATGAGCTATAAGGCAATATATTGGCAGAAAAGGATTAATATCTGGTCAAAGAGCTCTCAACTTTTCCCCTTTCAGCTAACTCCTACTCTCACGGCCACAAGTGTAGAAAGAGCAGGACGGATGGATTTACTTCAGGCCTGGGTACCTGGTACCAGACTTTGGCTTTGCATATTGGTGAATGAGATCTAAAGGATAATTGCCATGTGTGCTAATTGCCTCCACAGTACATCAAAGCTGCATGAATCAGTTCTTTCAACCACAGAGAGCAGGGCCATTTAAATATTTGTTTTAGAGAATGGCTTGCTTTGCAGACACACTGGCATGAAGTGCATGTGAACTAAGAGACAGCATTTTTTGATTAAAATGCTTTTCTCAGAATAGGCAATGAATATAAGGTGCAAGAAAGTAATTATCCTACTTTTACACAGGGGTAGCTAAGGCACTGGCTTCCCAAGTTTCAGGCAATTTTGTTCCCCCCAACTTTAAAAAAATTGCTCTGAATGCTGATCAAATAGCTTACTAGCTTCTCCTTTTGTTTACAAAAGAAAATTAAACCAAGATAGCCCAAAGTGAAGTCATCTGCAAACCAAGGAGCACCAGAACTTACAGCACCACATATGGAACAGTATAGAGAGAGCCCCTTACTTGTAGCAACCCCCAGGCTCATAATGAATGAATGCCCAAATGCTGTGTGACCCCTGAATGGTGTGTAAATGCCCAAATTAGAAATTTCCATAAATCAATGACCTGTGTTTGGAATGGAATTGTTGTCCCTGCTTCTGCACGTGTCAGAGGGCTGGGGCTCTCACCAAGTCATTGGTAAAACCATCAGCGCAGCAAGCAAGGATCTTGGTGTCACATGGCACGGCTCCAGATGATTGTGGTGATAAACAAAACAGCTTCAGAATAATCCTGCAGAGTTACCAGGATAAAATTCAAATAAATCATCAGGCATTCCAATTTACAAGCCCTAGAGCATTTTTCAGGGCAGTGCTCAAAACACTCCCTTTCCACCCCCACCATTTTCCCTTTACAACCTGTTAAAATAACACTGTCTACAATTACAGGGTCATTTGTTATGCATGATATAATAGACTGCAAATATAAAAAGGCATTATCATTACTTTTGTCCTTTGTTCTTCCAGGCCAGAATATTGCATAGTTCTTTACTTTGACATTTATTGCTTTTAGATTGGTAATAGAATGGTTTGTGTTGCTCATTATCTTGAATGATGATAATATTAGAGTTTGGGGAGCCTGCGTTCCCTGTTAAGTAAAGTAAAGGCTTCATATAATTTACCAAAGGTTATTACTGGACAATTACCCACAATACAGTTCAAGTCTAATAAATGTTAGCCACATTCACTCTTAAATACCACATCTGGAGTGTGGTTCCTAGGAAACTGCAGAGGATGATTTAAGGCATTTATGTGCCTGGAAGGAGGAAGGGAGTTTAGATGTGCATATGCATCTACATGGCTTTATGTGTGTTTTTGGTGCTCACTAATTGATATGTGGGTTTGGTGTTTGTTAAAGGGTGTCCTTAGGGAAAGGAATTAATTAGAAGACACACCTAGTCTCTGAGACAAGAACGGAAGGGGAAGAGGGATAAGATATAACCTGAGTTCTCTCCCTTACTATTGGGAATAATGGAGTAATTTCATAATTAAATTCCTAAAAATGATATCAGGTTTTGGCCTAAGACTTTACTTAAGTTCTTAAACAACAGCCTAATGTATTAAATTCATCGGTCAGCAAGGCATGAAATTCAGAGCCTGATTTTATCCTTCCACCCCTTTTATCCCTGACCATGCTCAGCATCTCCTGACCGGCAACAGGGCCCTATTCTGGACACACTTCCCAACCTGCAGCCAGGGAGGGGCTCCCTTCCTGGGGAGAGTGACTGAGGAATTTTCCATCTGGAAAACTTTCTGCGTTGGGGATCCTCGACAATCCCCTCCACTTCTGAGGCTCTCAGATGTTTACATGAGTGTAACGCTCTGCACGCAGGCACACACACGTGTATACAAACAACATTGTTTTTCCCTGTCCCTTTTCTGTTTGCTACTCCAGTTTGCCTGCAGCCATTTATGTTCAATTTATGTTTATCAGTTCATTTCTCTAGCAGCTGCACTTTCAATGAAATGTTTCTATTTGGTGCCAAGTAATAGTAGCTAGAGTTATTTGCCCTATGAATCTCGGTAGATTAGTTTTTGTAATTTACATACATATCCAATTGCTACCAATTTTCACTGACAGTTTTCTCTTTGGACTTTGTTTCGTTTCTATTTTTGAACTGTAACAGTTTCAGACATACAGCTCTCTGCAAACTTTATGATATGCCCCGCATTATTATAATTATCTAGTAATGCCAAAGTGAGAGAAAACCTTTAACTCTAAATTTTAGAACAGTCTGCAGAAAATGAAGTTAATGTTTCATGAAATAAATGTCATAATACGAAAAACTTATTTTAATGGAAATTTGCTCAAAGCTTCAGATGTTTCTCTTCTGGCTGACATCAGTTACTATTCTTCACATGAATCACAAAACCCAGAGTGAGTAGGTCAGCTGGTTCCTCCGTAGGGCAATAAATAACTGTAGAACTCCCCAGATTTGCAGCTGTGATGAGCACGAGCCCGTGGATGTGCGAGCAGCCAGCTGACACACCTGCAGTGGGTTTGCTCTCAAGAGGGAGCACACTGATGGCTGGGATTCCTGATGCTGTTAGAGCCAGATAAGCCCTAAACCGGGATAATGCTCTTCCATGCTGTGCTAGAAACGCTGGAGCAGATGTTCTGGGGAAGCAAAGAGAAGCTCACAGTTGCTGTTATTCCATCACTTGATAGTGTAATGGGTGGGCAGGTGCAGGCAGGAGGTGCACACCTGCGGGTTTGCTCAGCGTGGGGCCCGCTGCAGGCATCTCTCAGGGTAAGGGGAGGCTTTCCAGGAGCTGCTGTGGGATTTCAGTGAGCACAGAAGCTGCGCAGACCCGTTCAGAAGCAGTTCACCCCCTGTACACAGCAAGCCTGGCCCCCACCTCCCATCTTGTGCACAGCAATTGGATGTGATGCCCAAAGATTTCAGCTTTTACACGTTTTTTTATAGCTTTGTAGGCTATTAATATGTGGTTATACAGCCCCTGGTATCTTTCCTACCCTTTCTCTTAGATTTTAGAGTAATAAACTAACCTTCTAACACATGCCTGAAATAGTTTAGTCATATTTTCAAGATGAGGAGCTACAAGAAGAACATTTTGTTTTCCAATCAGAGTCTGAGGAGACACAACAAGAAATGGGGCAAAGAAGCCCTGGACCAATTCCAACAGGGCAGTACCTGGGGAAAAAATTACCTAACCAACTGCTCTTCTAACTGAACAATGTTTGTTAGATATGATAACTTGTAAAACTTATAAAAATTTTAGAAATCCACTACCGAGTGTGCCCATAGTCCATAACTATGGATGCACCTGGGAGCTCCCAATGAAGAACTGCTTTTTTGTCTTACCATTTTAACACCATTGCAAGGGGTTTGATCCTTTGATATCAAACAGATGCATAACAAAAACCAAACTTTTTTTGGTGTGCGGCACAGCTTGGTGAGTGCAGCTTGTGATGCCTGATGAGTGGGGGGGGGACCTGCAAACAGCAGTTTTTGTTAAAATCTGGGAAGCAGTAAGTGCTGGGAACCTGGAGAAGGCACTGAAAATTGTCCTCAGAGTGTCTCTCTCAGACCTGCAACAACAGAGAAGGAATTCATGAGGATTTTCAACGTAGCCCAAACAACTTAGAGATACAAATTAAATCAATGTTCTTGTTACTTCCACCTGTTTTCAAGACTTCGACTTAATTTTAAAAAGCACAATGGCAGCATGCATAATGAACAGGTCCAGACTTTCAACTTTGCTTGTCCTCCGGGCTAGAAACTGGGAGTGAATTCTGCTGCACAGCCAAGATACAAGGTAGCAGAGAGCTTTCCTAGATGAGAAAAGAAATTAATTCCTCCAGCTCTGTGTATCTTGACCAAAAAAAAAAAGAAAAAAGTATGAAATTTTTCCTGTACTATCTTTCAATAAATGAAAATAAAAAATTCAGAACAATGTGTGATCAAATCTAAGCAATAAAAAAAAAAAGCAGCTGCATTTTGGTGAACAGTGTCGCATTCAGAGGAACAACAGGAATGTTCAGCTGTGGAGTTTTTTACAATAAAACATGCTGTAAAGAGACTTTTTTTTTTCCAATATTGAGGCAGGATCCTCATAAAGTTGGAGAGACTGCTCAGAATGTTATAACTGAGCTGCACGTAGGCTAGAATCCAGCCAGAAGAGAGAGCAGTAGCTCAGCAGCCAAGCTCCAGTCACAGAAGACTCTAAATCAAGCAAGGGCAAGGACTGTAGATGCTGCCCTCCCCCAATGGATACTGGTGATGAATGCATCCCAAATGCCAACAATCCCAACCTTTGTTCAGTATGATACCAGCTTTGCATTGCATTATTGGCAAACACCCTGCTGCTCTTTGCCACCTCTCTGCCATTGGGTGCCTGCCCACCTGGGCTTGCAAGCACTTCTTTGTTTCTCTTTTCCACTGTTCTTATTTCCCCAATGCCCAGGTAAACGTGGCAAACTTCTCAAATGGAAGTGACCTTGATGCCTAAGTACATTTTGTCTTGTTCAGCCCTTTTTAAATTAAAGTTCTTACTGATAGGTATATTCCTGCTAGTTTTTATTAGTTCATTTTCACGTAGCAGCTCCTAAGACACAGGGAAATTCCCTTGGATCTGTTTGTGCCATTTCCACTTCTGCATCCCCTGATCAAATCCTTTAAAGGTTTCACCAGCACTGTGCACCTCAGCTGCAGGAGTTTCTTGTTTTAGGTACCAAAGTAGAGTTTTGAATTTACTCTTCTCTCCCCCCAAAACACAATTTCTAGTGCCATTTTTGTCCTTAGCACATTAATATCATGCTTTAGAACCGCAGAGAAATCAGTTCAAATCCTCTTTTTCCCCGGGAGACCTGAACCTACACTTCTGCCAGGACACAGAATGTAACTAACCTGTTACAATTGTCCTGATTTTAGTGCTGCCTTTTCCAGCAACAAACAGCAGAAAATTCCAGTTTTCTCTGGTTGAATCAATTATGTTCTATTAAAAAAAATAGCATAACAAATTCAATCATTCAGGCTTTTCTGACACACAGCATCAGCCATGATACCTGAAGCAACACTGTGGGCACCGTAGCAAAATACACACCTTTACCACTACAAACAGATCCAAACAGCAGCTTCAATTTGCTATGGAATAAATATATTTATATTTAATACACATCCCTCTCTTGCCTACAGACCCTGCAGGAACACAGCTGCAAAGGAGTACCTGCTCTGCTGACTACAGGAGCTCAGTTTTCTTGTGGGAAGGAGCTTGACAGATATGCTTGGAATTTAAGCACCGCTTTTTTGCCCCTCATGGTTGGTTTAAAATTACATTAAAATTACATTGAAGCAACGATGGGTTATTGATCACTATCAAAATAAAATATCTGGTTACTCACATATAAGGAACTGAGTAAGCAGGGGTGTGAGCAGAAAATTATAGTGTTCACATATGGGGAAGTGATATTCTAATGTATCCTGGCATAACAGGGCTTGAACAGGAGCCTTACAACTGGAAAGAAGTTTGTCTTCCTGAGGGAAATGGTTTGAAGTCTGGTTTAAAATCAAAATATTTTCATTTCCTTAGAAAAAGTCTTTCCTGGAAGATTTTTTTGAGCCCTAAGGAAACAAAAAACACATTTACCACCTGGGGAATTTTACTGTAATAGGTCTGAATCATACTTTTTTAAGTTTATTCATTTTTTGATTTTTTTTTAACAAATAAAACACAATTAACAAATGTTTTATAGTCTTATTTGTACAGAAACAATAACATGTAAATCAAATAAATTTTGTGTGCGTGTGTGTTTTGCCTTTACCTGCCCAGAAAGCTAAACAAGAGTTATCAGTCAGGTAAATGATCCAGGCAGAGACATTTAGGTCCCTCCCCTGAGCAGACAGAGCCTCTCAGGGCTGCTGTGATGCCAGCAGGGCTGTGCACATCACCTGGCACAGGAGCCGTCTGGAAGAGCCTCCTGAATCACTGCCTCTGCCTCTGGGTTTTGGCTTGGGCTGCCACGATTTCCACCAGGAAGAAATTGGCTTTTCTGTGCCTATTGTGTCACCCTAAATTACAGCCTGATTGGTTTGCCCAGAGAAGTTCAGATGAGTCATTACCTACTGCTCATTTCCTGTCACTACCAATGCGGGAAGAGGTGAGAAAACCAAGGGTAGACTTACATCTACTGTAGATGCCTGAAGTTATGTGGAATTTATTCTGCCAGCTACTTATTGACACAAAAGATCAATGATGCTAAGACAAAAAGCTGTTGTTTTTATTTGCTGCAAGTTCTGGATTAGGTTTTGATTCTAACTCCATTCTTGTTAATATTCAAGGAACTATAATCTGTGCGAAAATTAATGGAAAACGAATCACTGCATTACAACAAGAGAAGCAGGAGCACAGATCCGGTTGTCTAAGAATTTGATTTATGCTGCATACTGAATGCAGTCCAGGGGGCTGTAGTACCTCATGTGAAGGATAAAAGTGAATGTTTTATAAACCCTTTTATGCTTAAAATAGGCAGTATCATTACAAATGCAGCTCTCGCGAATTTTTTCAATCTAGTGTAAAAATATCCAGAAACCTGGCTTTTAATTCAGTGTAAAACAAAGAAACAAAAGACCTAAGCATGAGTCATGTTTCTACAGAACTTTCCCTTCAGTTTTCTGAAATAACTCTAAATTCCATTCAAAATCCTATTCTTTTACAACCCTGACCTGCTGCTTTGGACAGGTAAGTCCAGAAACATTGGCGCTGCTTCAGGAAGACATGGCTGTGTCTGTAACTACATATTCTTAGTTGTTAGAAAAGGGAAATACACCTGGAGGGGCATATAGGTAATAAATTAGAAAGTAGGGAGTAGAAGATGAATAATTCTTTCTCCTTGTGTTTTAGTTGTTCTTCCTGCATCTCTCAGCATTAACTCAACTTCTCCCTCAGCCTTCCACAGTTCTCTGTAAGACACAGAGAAACTCCCCACGTTCCTTCCCTGTTTTTGAGACAAGAAGAGGAAAGGCATGGCAGTGGCACATAAACTCCTTCACAGCTGAAACATAAAGGGGCACACCTCAGTGAAAATACTGCTACAGGGTAAAAAAACTGAGTTAAATCCCAAAAATAAATCCCAAAGCAACGCTACTTATAACAACCATGGTGGAGCTGATGAATTTCTAAATTCAGAAAGGAGTCATGTGCTGCCCTGAAGTGGAGGATTTTGTTGTTAGAAGAGAGGAAAACTGCTATCACTACAATTAAAAAATAAGAATAAATTTTAAAAACCCAACCACTGACAAGCCAACCTCCTCTAAACCCATTTTACAGTAAAAGTAGATTTTATAGCTAAACATCATTACACAAGTAAATTCTTACTTCTGCTCTTCACAGACCCTCTCACTCATGCATGTTTCTGTGTATAGCAGATATGATTTTCACACAATTAGAAGAAAAATAATTGCCACGTGGAAAAGCAAACAGCATTACTACAAAACATTACAGCTTCATTTACTCATGGCTGGCATATAGACATTGTAGCAACTTCCTGGATATTCTCCTTACCAAAAAAATACTCTGTGCAGGACCAGAGCTTCTGAAAGCAAATCTGTTGTTCACGTGCAATGGAAGTTTCTGAAAATGCTTTTCTTTACCATGTCACTGTCTCTCTCTTCCACCTTTTCCTTCAGTTGATGACTTGCAAACATGAAACTTTTACAGGAATTTAATTTGTTTCCGACTTTTTAACGCAAAACCAGGTGCTATTGTGCTTGAGCTATGGAAACAAATTAAGACCTTTTGCTTCATTTGGGCAAGAATAATTTTATTTCTTGAGTTACTACACCCACATGTAGCAGCCTATGCTTTTAGGTGATCCATCAACCCAGAAATGGCAATCCTGCATACAGGCTCTCTTTTCGTGTGTCATCCCTTTGATCCCTCACTGAATATGCTATTTGTCATTCTTTGTACTGAATAATGAGTAGCTTATCTGCTGCAAAATAGATAAAAAGCTCAAAGGTGTGGCTAAACCCTCCCCCTGAGAAGCACCCCACCAACTTTATACTCTTCACTCTCTCTCTTCAAGAACAAATTCACTTTTCTTCTTATTTACCAGCTAGGGACCATGACTGGTGGCACAAAACATGCAGGACATGAATTAAACTTCCCAATTTGCAATGACCTTTACATCAAAAGAAAGCCAGAGTGGTTTTCCCAGGAGCTGGAGTGTACTTGCAGTTCCCATTTCAAAGTCACTTTGTCTTCTTTGAAGAGAAAGTCCATTAAGTCCAGGAGTAATGCACATTTTCATATTGCTTTGGGATTTGTTGCTCGTGGTGGCACACAGTGCAGTGCTCATGGTTCAGATCAGGACTCACTCAAACAGTGCAATCCCAAATTGTTCTGTGTTCACATTTTCTTCTGTGCACACCTGAAATTTAAATTACCTGCATAACTCTTCCCAGACAGGTTTTAATTATTCACTGGTTTAAATTATTCATATTTAGCAGAGTGCCTGCGTAACACCCACTGATTTTTTTAATAAAGTAATTTTACAAATACTATGGGTCTGTAAAGCTAGAGAAGCCCTCCTACATTCCCAAATCCAATATTCCACTGCTATTAGCCAACATTCATCTATGTTGCAGTCCCCATTTTCACATACTTTTATTACAAAATTTTCTTTTGAGGATTACAATTCTATTTTGTCTCGAAGGGCTGAAAGAGAGCCATGCCCATGAGCATCTCAGATGCAGTTAGTTAGCTAGCCATAACCTCATTGCCTCAATAATCTGGTGTTTTAGGAGACTTTGGGATGTTGACAGAGCTGAGCCATCTGCTTCCTACCCACTGAGGCTTCTCCTGGGGCAGCTGTAAGGGACTGTCCTCCAGGCACACCTCCTGTGCTGACCTCTCTCAAGATGCTCTTTCACTGGTTTGAAACTACCTGGTAGCTTCCACAGTTTTTCTTAGACCATGTAAAATAGAGTTCAAAGCCTTATCTAGGCAAAAAAAGATGAAATTAATCTCTTATTCAGTTCTATGCTGAAATTGAAGTTACTGCAAGCCATATGGCTGCTCCTCCCCTGCTCCAGGGATCATTAAAACAGGGTGCCAGAAGAAGTGGATCAGCAGGCATCGAATGTCTGGAAGGAAAACAGGAAGCAACATCTCTGGGCAGGTTTAACTCGAGCACTGCTTCCCACTGTGACAGAATCCATTTTGTTCTGAGGACAGAGACGTATCCTCACAGCACTTCCACACAGGCCCTATCACCTTCATTCTCCATGCAGGGGGCTGAAGATTTTTCTAAGACATTTAGGTGGTTAGCTTTTTGTTGTTTGCTCTCAAATTTCTCTCTTTGGATCAAAATTATTTGCATGCCATCTATTTACCCTCCCCAGGACAGACAGCAAGTTGCAAGCCCGTTCACATCCCTCCTCCTTATCAATCCAGTAGCCCAGTGGCTGGGTTACTCTCCTGAATTCAGAACTAGAGCTGTCCTCTCTCAAATTCCTTTTAACGTCCCAGATGAGCTCAATAGCCACTCCTACTTTTCCCACTTAACTCCAGTCAGTGCTTGGAACCTCAACCTGCATTCCCCTCCCTGTTGCCACAGATCCAAGTCTCCTGAGCAACAAAAAAAGCCAGCTGCATGCTATATAAACAAAGTAATTAAAACAAGATAAATGGAACAGGAAGGTTTTAATGCTCTTTGTCCTGGACAATCTGGAATGAGGTGTCTGATTTCTTCAGGAGAGTTATTTAAAATCCAGGCAGGTTTTTTACCTTGACTGAAGGGGGAATGAATTATTGTTGATATGTCAATACAGTTAACACCAAGTAACACCAAGGCCCACAGGTGGAGTGTGTGTTTATGTTTGTACCCAGTAATAACTTTAAAATTTGAACAGTTTTGGGGGGTAGATTTTGTTAAATGGGTAATGGATAGATTCCAGCTCTTCACAGCCATTGAGACAGGGAAAGCAAACAAGAGACTAGAAATCAAAGTTTTACAGTGATGCTTCAGCAATCATTTATTGTGCCAGGAATAGCAAAAACAATAGGAAATTGTTTTATATTAAGTTTATATTATTTAATATAATATCAATACCCAAGCTCAGCTGTCTAGTCTCAGAAAATGGAGTCCTGCATTGGATCTACTTTACAGAAGTCAAAACTGTCAGGACAGACAACCCCAAAGCGAATTCTGTGTAATTCTGCTAAAGCAAAGGCTCCTCTGGCTGAGCTGTCTCATGACTCTGGGTCTCCTAAAGACACAAGATGGCACAACAGGCTACAGTCTATGCACAAATATCAACCACCAAAACCAGCATCCAACTCCTAGAGAAAGTTGTCAGGGAATTACAGCAACCTAAGTTTTAAAATTTCAACCACATCCAGATCACCTGCTCAAACTGTGTGAAATTACCTCACTTCCTTCCCTTGCTCATCCTCTGGTCCAAGAAAGCAACCGGTTTCCAGCCCAGCAAGACCTCCTAAATTCTTGCCTTGGGCAACTACATTTCTTTAGGAAGTTTCCCAGATTTTTTTGCTTGTTTGTTCTGTTTTGCCTCCTTGTTTGGTTTGATTTGCTTTTTTGTTTTTTTGGGTTTTGTTTTGGTTTCCTGGGGGGTGGGGGGAGAAGTGGGTTTTTTTTGAGGGAGGGAGAAGCAATTCTAAAAACCAAGCTGTTACTTATAAAAGCGTCTCTCTTCCTTTCAACATCTCCCATACAGTATTTGTCCCTATAATGACGGACATATAAGAGGGGCTCTTGGCACAGCTTTTGGCCCTTTACAAACATCCCTTCACAGGATCCTTCATTCTGCTGCCAATGGCAGAGACTGAAGTGTGAAATCTGGACTCAGTCGGGACTTGGCAGCCTCCAGGTGGAAACACAACCCACAGCCTGCCAAGCCAACGCCCTGACAGATTATGCTGTTATCCTTTCCCTCTGCTGGTGTGCACCAGCAGCCCAAATGAATGAATTGCCTTTGTTCCTCATAAGAGAAGGCAGTACAAATGGTTCAAGCTGTTATAATGATCTTACCCTGCTCTGCACTCCTGTAGGGGCTTGGTTTGTGTTCAGCTTTTGTGCTCCTATTGTCTTCCAGGATAAGATTGTGGGTATTTGTGCCCAACACTTCTTAATAGAACAAAGACCTAGCAGAGAAGCAGTTATTCAAAGGCTTTATACTGGTTTTGCCATTGGGCTTCTGTAGCATTTTTACAATTTTTTTGTCTTTATCCCCATATTTAAATCCAGATAGATGTTATTGCAGGTTATTTGGTAAGTTCTTTGGCAAAGTGCTTGGGTGAAATCAGTTTGTATTTGCTAAACAAGCTCAACAATGCCTGTCACCAGGATGAGTTATGGGAGTTTCTTGACTTGCTGGGAGATGCCCCAAAGAATAATCTATTCCCGAGCTGTTTGGGTTTGGTTTTTAATGTGACTGATGTGTTAATCAGTTTCTAATTCAGTACAGGCAGTACTGCTTTTAGGAAGATGAGATAGCTTGAGGAAGGTTGACTTTAAGCCATCAGAATTTCAAAAATGTTCCTCCTTCTCTCTTCTCCTGCCTGCTTCTCCCTTCCGATGACACCCAGCTGAGGAAGATGTCCTGTATGGAAGTATGACTATAAAACTCAGGACTAAAGGATAAATAAGGTTGAAAGGAACTTCAGAACGTCCCTGTGAACCTGAGCAACAGGAAATAAATACTCCATTACAGCCAGTAGGCCACCTGCTGCTTTGTATTCATACTGCTAATCCAGTGAAATTGGATTAAAATATTTTCCAAGAAGTTCACTGTGAGGGTCTTCACCAGTTACAGCTCTTGTAAGTGAACTGCAGCATTTTTAACACCTAACTACAGGTGTTCAAGTGCTCCAGTCTGATCCAGTAACAAACCACAACAGGAAAGTGCAAGTTATGACCGCTGGGAAGAAGTTTATAAGAAGGACTTCAATAAACAAGAGAGAAACAGACATGAGTAGCAGTAGCCAGCAGATGAATGCATGGTTTCAAACAGTGTTCAGTTTGCCCAAGGCCTGTGAAACCTTGTTCAGTACCAGCCAAAGACAAAGTAGTTTCCCTCTGAAAGCCGAACTGGGCACTGGGCAGCCTCACACGAAAACCATGGCACTGCTCCCTTTGCAGCACAGCTGGGAGGTGTGGATAGCATTCAGCCCTCCGAGTCTCCTGGCAAAAGGCGTGACAATGTCTTCACAGAAAGGACTTATGTTCCCTGCCAGTCAGGGGATGTTTTTCAGTGACAATCAAAAGAAAATCTGTACCACAGCCAAATAGCTACCTTCTTTCACCCTGGCAGCTCTCCCTCTTATCTCCAGGCCCGTGTCTTTGTTAGGCTCATTTTCTCTGTGTGCAGCAGGAATCTCATCTGTTGTACCCAGAGAACTGCGAGCTCTCTTTTGCCCTTGGCAGCCAAGATACCAAACCTCCCCTGTGGCTCCTTTTTTCCTTCTCCCATTCCCAGGCAGCTACAGCATTCAGAGATCCATCCAGGATGGATGAGTGGCTCTCTTGGTTTAGATTTCACTTCTCTATTATTTTCTCTCCTTTGGGAGCACGAGCTTAGGAGCGTTTACTGAAGACAAAACTATTATCAAGTCCAAACTGGCTCCCTTCATTTCTGACCGTTTACTCCTGGGCTGTATTTTTAGCTCATTTTGTTCTCCTCAAGTCAAACAGTTGTTCTCATTTATAATTCCTGTAACCAGGCTCTCTTTTTTCCCAGCTGACTGCTCACACACATTGCCATTGCTCTGGACCTGTCATTCACTAAATTATTTTCCAGGACATCCAAAAGCATAAATAGCCAGACTCTCAAGTACCCATTGCTGTGCATAAACCCCAAACTGCTGACTTTCAAACACCTGGATTGGAATCAGCAGAGAAATCCAACATCTTTAAGTAGCCACTAGTTCATCAAGGACAACTGCATCAAGCATATGACAAATAGCTGGGGAATTGGAACTTCTTGCATGTAACAGAGTTACTCCACTCACAAGTCAACATTCTAGGCAGGAGGGTAAATCAGAGTAATTTAAAATATTTATTTTTATCATTAATATAATATTTATCATAACACTGGCACAAGCACATTGATTTTTGCTGCTTCCCATCTTACCTTTATCAGTGTTTCATATAGCAAATTTTGCATTGTTTTGTGCTTGTTCTGGTGCTTTCTACCTTAAGTGGCATCACTGGGTCCAAGAGGACCCCTCACAGCTGGTAAATCACATGTATCACACTTCAAACACAAGCAAAGGGACAGGATCCTTTTCCATAACTCCTTCCTATGTCAGGTCATTTGAACTTCACAGTCTAATTGTGGATACCATTGTCTTAATTTTCTATTTGTCAGGCCCAGAGATCTCATGACCTGATCTTGAGAGAAATTAAATAGCTTTCAAGGCAAAAGAAAAACGTAGTTTCCTCCAGAAGATACACTCAGAACTCATGTTAACATATGTTTAACCTAAAGGTTTTAAGTGCCATAGAAATGAAGGCATGGAACAAGCACCACACTTAGTGCTTTGATCTTAATGAATTTAGTTTTCATGTATTAAATTAACCATAAGTGTTGATGAGAGCAAAATGATCATTCTGGAGCACAGTAAGTAAAATGCAATTAAAAACACCAGTGTAGCAACACACCTGGGAGTTGCATTTGTGTAAGGATGTGGTTCAGTAGCAGACTGGGGACACATGTCTCAGAAACATCAGTGTAGTATCTGCAAGAAAACCTGGCAGATTTCTTCAATTATGGCATAAGCTTCATCAAATTGCAAAAATCTCAGAAATGTCTGATTCAGCAGCTTCTTCTTAATGGCAATATAATACAACCTTGTCCACCAAACAAAGCAAATTTCCTCCTGGTAGATCTGCTTGTGGAGGAAAAGCTTTCCATTATTCTTCATCAATGCATGATTTTAAGTGCAAGCTTCCTCATGCACTGGTCACTGCAGAGTACTTAGAGAATCCCTATAAAAATGGAGGGAAGCTCTGTTGGTTTATAACACCATCTCACCTCTCCAGCAATAGCAGTTTTCACATATGTACCACGCAGTAAAAGAATATTAAATAGATCTGTTGTGCCTGATAACAAATGAGGTTGTAAGCTAAACATATGGCCTGGAAGATTAAGAAATTTCTGTCCCTAAAAGTAGAATTAATGGAGCTTGCAGAGAGTCACTGAAAGAAAGATTCCTTACTGGCTCATTTAGTGTCAAATCATCACCCAGCCCCAAATAAAAACCTTCACAACCTTCACAAGGTCATTTTTTCTCATGGACATGAATGAAATTAGCAGTGTCACATCTTAGACAGGTAGTCCTTTTTAGTCCTTTTCTTCCTCTATTTCTTTTGCCTTACGCTGGACCACAAGTATCATGATATATCAATAATATATTGTACAGATCCTGAAAAATATATTACTTGTAGAATATATAGATATGCCTAATTAGAAGGTAAATGTGAAAAAAAAAAAAAGAAACTACAGAGCACTGGTAAGGAGAATTTGCTAAAATAAATATGATCTAAGACAGTGGTAGAGAACAAATTTAAAATAAGTTTGGAATTAAGCAGCCATTAACAGAAAGAGAAATAAAAGTAGGAGCTTCCTACCCACACAACTCAGATGCTTAGGGAGCACTCTGTGGACAAGCCCTGAGCACCCCAGTACTGCTGTTTCAGAGACTCTGGTGTAGCAGGCATAGGACTTCTGGACAGGAGACCTGAAGAAGGTGAAAAAAAAAAATTAAACATAAGCCTAAGGTTCAATTAAAAAGGGCTTGAAAAGGCAGTTTAGGAGAAAACTGGAAATAAAGAGAACTGGCTTTTTACCTGTTGGGTGATAAGACAGCAGTTTACCAGTAGAGCACTGAAAAAGCAAAAGGTTGCCATGAATTAAGATCAATTAGATGAAACACATGCAAGGAAAAACCCCACAAGATCAGCATCAAGCAATTTCTCACTGTGAGGCGCAGAGAAGTCTGTCAACAGAAATGGTGCAGACCCCCCCAAGAAACTCTCTTTAAAAAGAGTTCCACAGAGCCCCCGTGTCCAAAGGGTATAGGACAGAAAACAATTTGATGCTGTGGGGGCCTCAGATGGATGATCTCTCACATTTTGCTACGCTCCCAAACTAACAACGACGAGGATTGCAGCTGTAAGTCAGAAATCCGGTACCTTCAGGGACTGTTTGTAACATAAGGTCACGAATAGAGACAGAACAAACACCTGATCTAGATTTTACCACAGGTTGTTGAAAGAAAACAAGGGCATAACTATGATTTCTGTTGACTGGGAGAAATGGAGTTGCCAAGGGAGAGAGAGGATTAATTCCTTGCATCCTCTCCCCAGGTCATTGGTGGGGATGAGAAACTTGTCTTGATGGGTCTTTCACCCACTGTTGGAGATGTCATTGTCTCAGAGAAGGAATAACCAAGCTGGGCAATTGAATCACACCCAAGAGACTGAAGAGAAAAATTGTTGTGTGTCTGCTTCAAATAAAAATACAAGTTAATGTTATCTGGTTTTTAACTTAGAGAGTAGAAGGAATATTAAATAGTGAGGAGTATCACAAGGTGTGTATCTCTTTGGGGGCCTTCTATCTCCCCACACAAGGAGACACGGGAAGGGCTGTGGTCTTCCCAAATCTAGAGAGAGAGCAGCTCAAGGGACAAGTTAAATATCTGCCCAGTTTTCTCCAAGAAAAACACAATTTTCTATACATAAGTAGTATTTTGAATGCACCTATTTGTCATTGTTTGGCACTGTTGAAACCCCAATGCCTCACATCCAGAGCTTACATTCAAAGACCTTCACCATGCAACAAATAGATGTCATTTGGCTAAACTGCAAAGAATATCAGTAAAAAAATAAAATTGCTGAATGCAAAACATCTGATACAAAAGTATCAAAGCATGTTTTTCCCCACAAATATTCAATCACAGAAGCAGAGAAAACAGAGCCACAAGGGAAATCATCAGGTCAGTTAGTTCGTCCTTCTGCTTCAAGGTAAACATCAACTATTCCAAAAAATAGAACCCGTAAATTAGCCTTCAGTTTAATGTGTAGTTGCCTTTCACTATTTTTCATGCTGTGGTGACAAAAAAAAAAAAAAAAAAAGGACCAGAACTGATGAAATCCACATTTCAAACCAACAACAAATAAAATACTTTTCTCTTGAGACCAGTATGCAAAACCCTTCAAATTACTGTAATGAAGTGTGAGGGATGTACAGAAAATGAAGAATACCCATCTAATGAAAGAAATGAACGTTGTGAAATGAGTGATTTGTTGGACGCTGTGAGCACAAGTGGCCATGAATCCTTTCCAGAAGCAGTCAGAAAAGCTTACAATGGCTCATAAATCTAAAGCTGGGGGGAAAGAAACAGAGGCAGGAATAAAGTAAAGCAGCCGAAAGGAATGTGGACTTCAGTCACACTCATTTTAGTTTAGGTGCTCTCCCTTCTGCTGTGTCTCTCTACAGCCATGCAAACCCTGGTACACAGGTGTGGGTTTGTACACATCTCACATCCTGGCATTGGCCCACGGAAAATGTGCACTCAGAAACAGCTTCTCTCATTGATAACAACTGCTTTTAATGTTCTGTCTTCCTAGGCAGCAAAACTAGCAGATCATCTAGCAAACACGAAGATAAAGATGTTATTTTAAAGTGGTAATAGATGCAGACTCTTTTTCCAATTATATACATGAGGACACAATTTAATCTGTTCTTCCAAACACGCTTTCATAAGAATAATGTCCTTTATAACGTTGGCATTTTTTTGCCAGTACCTCTGGGCATTTATCATTTTTGGGACTAATAGCAGGCAGAAGGCCTGCATATAAACATTTAAATTTACCTGTGTGATATTTACTGGGGAAGAACTATACAAATTACATGGAAATTTTGTGGTTTTACCCTATTGTGAAACAGAAATGTGCAGGAATCCAGTTAACTTTTGGTTACACATAACCATAATGGCAAAAGTGACAACTGAATTTTTAGCTAAAGTATTAAATAATTATATTAAGATCTTATTACTCTCTACTTTTAACATTCAACAAATGCCGAATTCAATGAAAGTTTGTTTCAGTGTGAGACTACCTTGATGTAAAAAGAAAAACCTCCAAGGATTAGTGTATCTTATTAAATAAAAGCTTGAACTGAATAAACCCAAAATGAAAAGAAGGAAAGGGATATGAATACTTAAAAAGCATGCTGAATGAGAGTAAATTATGCAAGCATAGAGAAAAAGGTGCCACTCTGTTCACTTTCTTTGTCTCATTAGAAGCCTGGGGAGAATTTTGAACACGCTAAGAGAAGGCTGTTGGTCCGAGGTCCACTGAGCTGTAAAACAGTGAAATCCCTGCCGTTCACTGACTGAGTTTAATGTTCATGGAGGATGCTGGAGGTGCAGGACTCCAGGGTGAAAACTTCTTCAGTCAGTTCGTGGTTAAAATTACAGAAAGTGCCAGGGGCCTGTTTGCCGTGCACCAGGCCACTTCCATCACCTTGGTTTAGTAGATCCCATGCTGGAGTGAAAAAAGCTCTTTGATGGCAGTTGTCACTCAAGAATATCTGAGTTACCACTTCAAAAGACAGTTTTTCATCTTTATGGGGCAGTGCAATTACCTATGCTAACCCTCATTGTTACACTAGAACAGCTTCAGCTGTTCAAAAATGGGACCCTTGAGACTGATGCTTCATGACATAGGAACTATTGTAAAAAGACTAAGCCTAAATTAGGTTTAATTAAGACTAATTTTTACTGGCTACTCATTCCTGTCTCTGTTCAGCACTTTTTCACCCTCTGAGTTTCTCTGTTACAACCTGTTTTAAATCAGGTTAACTTTAAAAAAAAAAAGGCTGAAAAACAACTTTTTAGGCAGGATTTTTTTGTTCTGATAAAAGATTTTTTTTTTTTTTTTTTTACATATTCGATAGAACAGCCCACAAGAAGTTAACACAGTTGACAGAGGGCACTCTACTTCCTACAGACCAGAATATCCTGCCAGGAGAAGGAAACAACTTACACTAAAACCATGAGAAAAAATTTTCTGCAACATAGAGTTACAACCTAAGATTCTCCCTCTCATTAAATCAGTGTCTTTCTAAAGTTACTGAATATAAATTTCCATGCTCTGGGAAAGCAAGAAAAGAGATTAACTGATTTCAGGCACGAGCTGGAAGCTACAGAGCGTGTCTCCAGGTCCTCGCCTCCACAGCAGGTGATTTCAGATGGAAAAGGCCATCTGTACAGTACAACTTCCCAAAGCCTGCACGTCACTTCCCAGCAAGAAACTTTGCCTCCAAAGTTTCCCCTTGCCTTTTCTCAAGGCCTTTCTCAGCACTACCTCTAGCCCAGCTCATGCTGAATCAGAACTGGAAAAAAAAAAAGAAAGAAAAGATACTTTATGCATCAGCTACAGCAGCTACTGATACTGCTCCTAACAGCAATGCTTCCTTCTCGAAAACGAGGTGAAACAAAAGCAGCAGCAGGGCAGAGCAATGTGCCTGCTCGCTGGCCTCCCCTCTCCAAAGCAGCAATTCAACCCCATTTGCCCCTTTCTTCTGGAAGCTGCTCTCCTCCGTTTTGAGGCACTCAGCTCCCTCCTGCAGCTGGAGAAGCAGCCACAGACTTTTCTCCAAAATGAAGTAGTCAGCTTGTTCCCATTTGTTCAGATGCTGGTTTTGAACCTATTTTCTTTTGTTGCCTCTTTCTTTTATAAAATTGACATTTGCATGCCTTTCCCGGGCACATTCAGTGGCCTGGGTGATGAGAGCCGCTGATGGATTCAGACCTGGGCAGGGCATGAGCTCCAGGCAGGGAAGTGCCTCTGCCCCTTTCCTGCCAGCTTTTGTGTATCCAAGGACCAATCTGAACCCCCAAATGTGGAACTGTTCTGCTCTACTCCCTGTTTGATCTCAAAAATTACGAATATTCTATTGATTGGTAGAATTATGACATCAGCAATGGCCCAGCCAGACACCACGAAGGCAGAAAATTCATTTGCTCTCAGCTGTTCTGTTGTTCAAGGTTCTGTACGAGCCCCTTCATGCTCTGATAAAGTCACAGCCCACAACTATATCATATCTCTAAATGTGACCCCTTAATGACATTGCAGACAGAACATTTTTTGCCAGCTGGCAGTGGAATTTTTGCTGCATACATTAGATATAAAGATCAGATAGATTTTGGAGAGTATTTGCAGCAAACGCTGTGAGCAGTTGCTCTGGAGCTAAAAGGAGCCTCGGGTACATGACACCCACAGGTTACTCTCAAGCTAGGAGAATTTAGTATCCTCCTCAATCTAAGATAAATATTCAAAGAGTCACTCACCACACCTTAGTCACAACATCAGCATTGTTGAACGTTAGCCCAAGTTTTTTTCTTCTTCTCTTTCTATTCTTCTGCCCTGTTCTAAACAAATGTGCTTTAGGATCAATAAAATCTCCATTTCACTTCAACATGATCTCATTCCTTACATTTAAAGGGTGAATAAGATATTTTAGAGAAAAAACTCAACCAAAAAGGTATATTATTTCAATGGAGATATTGACTTGTTTTGCTATGACACATTTTCAAATAAAATATTTGTGAGAAATCACACTCTTATGCAAACTGAGTTGTTGAATCACCAACCAAAAGCCTCATAGACTCTGAGCACCTTAAAATTCAGAATAGCAGGACAGTATTTTTCTATTAAAAAAGAAAAACATATATAAAAATCCTACCTCCTCCTGGTTCACTTTTAAAGTGTGTGAAGGCATATATATATATATTTTAAATATATATATTTTAATGCATCTGTAGGCTATCCTTTCCTTCTTTCACTGCTTTCTACCTTTGCTCTTTTTGAATGAGTGGTGACATAAATCCATGACTTCTATCCTACACTACATGGAACTCATGGGTACCCCAGTGTATCTGGGGAAACTCCTTTGTTAGTGACAGTGCAGGATCACACAATAAAATCCTTCTGGAAAATCATGTGGAGCACAAGGCCATTGAGAGAAGAGAATTCTTCCCCCTGTGGTGGGAGATGCCCCCATGGCACTGATTTCCACACCAGAATTCTGAAGTTGTCCAAATGTTAGCCTGGGAACACCCCAGTAGAGAAATAAGGGGCAGCACAATTTATGTGACCACAAATTTATGACAATTTCTGTGTAAATCCAGGCATGCTCTGGTGACACCTGTGACCTTAGTAGAGGCCCCCCAAAAATGCCTTACAAGGCCAATTCTTTTTTACTCCTGATAACTGGAAAATTTCAGAGGCTCAGGTATCCAAATTATACTAATGCATTCATACTGCATCCTTTCATTTGGGGAAACTCAGGCTGTTCGAACAAATATTTAATTAAGCCTCATATGGCACAGCAGGGAAAATATTTTTAATGATATCCTGTGGTCAAAATCAAAATTTCCTGTCAGTTCCCTCAGAGTGGTGCCCAAGCTTAATCCTGTTTTTCCACACAGATAGAAGAGTTGTGTTTAGCAGCACTTGGCAAACCCTGACCTCTCTTAGTTACTCCTGGGACAGCTTTGGGATGAAATGTGGCAGGTGTTGGAGAGGATACAGCAACAGCCTGAGCAAAAGGGTTCAGGATGGGAAGCACTGGACGGGCAAATACATGAATTTATCTCCTCTGACACCTGGATAAAAGACCATTGGCATCTACAGTTCTCTGAGACCATGGTCTGAGATATACAAGAAGCAGTGAGATGACTTTAATTTTACCTAGATTCAAAGGTTTAAAAGGTTTTTTTTAAAGGGTTTATAAATTTTACCTACATTAAAAGGTTTTTTAAAGGAACCAAGACTTCATCAACCGCAAAGTACAGACAAAGTTTAATATTACAAGCTGAAGATAATTGCTTAGAAGTTTCATGGAGGTATCTGTTTTGGCAAATTTTCCAGTACTCAGAGATTTCTGTCAGCCTGTGGTTAGAGAAGTTAAGCTTTTCCTGGAGGACAAACCAGGTATGGGAGACTTTGGTCATAAACTGAAACGAATGAGGAGACTCTCAGCATGGCCTTTCCCTTTTACAACTGTTTCTCATCCTTACTGCCATTGCTTCATTTGCAGATTGATATAAACCAGTTTATTTTCAGCATCTCCCTTAAAGGGATTGGAATGCCCAGAGGAGCAGGGTGCTGGCAATCGATAACCACTCCTCAGATCTTGCAGGAAACTGAGATGTGTCCTGATGGAAGGGAAATCAAGATATTGATGTAACTGTCATGGGTTAGCATAGTTTGAGTTTTTTAAGGAAGACTCCTTCAGCCTCGGAAGTGATCTTTTTGCAAAGAGGTGCTTACAGCTTCCTCTAGACCTGACCTAACCAATCAACTGGCTAGTTGGAATATTGACAACTTCTTTAAGCCACTTAAGAAGCTTGGTACGCCTCTGTGATCCACATTTAAAGAACTAGCAAAGCCCGAGAAGCTCTCTCTCGCTTCCGGCTTTTGGACAGGTGACTGGGGGGGCCCGGGGCACGGCCCAGTGGGGCCGGGCCCTGCTCGGCCCGGCCGGGCCGGCCAGGAGACCGCCCTGGAGCGGCCCTGTTCCATCTGCGGCCCGGCCCGGCCCCCCCAGCCCTGCTCCGGCCCCAGCCCTGCTTCGGGCGGGCCAGGCCCCCTCAGCTGCTCCGGACGGGCCATGCCCCCCCTCACCCACTGCTGCTGCCCGGCAAGGAGAGATAAGCGAATTCCAGCTGCAAGGCCGGGTGAGATTAACTCTTTTAGTGCTGTAAGATTTCTCCAGAACAGATGAAGCTTCCAGACATTCAATCCTCTCCTGAGTCAGAGGAAAAGGACAGATGATGGCACGTGAAATAAACAGCACAGAGACACCAAAGTCAGCAAAGAAGGAGGAGCTGAAACCCTGAGAGAGGAGAAAGAGGAGATGCTTCTCCTGGAAGCTGAAATTCTCTTGTAAGGCTGTGGTGATGGACTATAATATATCTCAGTGTTCCCGTTGTAATTTCATGAAGCATGGTGGGGGGAGGCAGAGCGTTCAAAACCGCAACCCATGGGTAGAAGTACCTGTGCTGCATTAAGCAACTACTGAAGTAGCTGTGATTTATTGAGAAGTTTTAACAGAGAGAGTTGAAAGGGATGTAGACTCTCTCGCTCCCAGAGGAAGGCCTCTGTGCCTTTTCAGTTGAAGGTGATGAGGACCCTCTTGCTCCCTGAGAAGAAGAGGGCCTCTGTGGATAAAGATGCACCTACAGACAGGTGAAAAGAACTTTTGTTTTGAAGGAGATGAGGACCCTCTCACTACCGGAGAAAGGGAGGACCTCTGTTCCTAGAGATGAATATGCACCCACAGATGGGTAAAGAGAACTTTTGTTTCTGAACAGCTCATCCTTAAAATGGTACCCCATTAGCTAAAGATGAAACCCTCGAGCAGTTGTGGGGAAAGCTGCAAGTTGAGGGAAGGGACTTTCACAGGCAAGGAGAAACCATTCCGGGCGGCCTTGCTGTGACACTGAGCCACAAGAGAACTGTTTAACTGTTTTCGTGTGGAGATGTCTCCATAGCATGAGCAAGGGAGACTCCTCTCCCTGAGTGGACTGAGAAAGTTCTTATAGAGATGGTTAAACTGACTGAAATCTTGAGGGTTGTTTTTTTTACGTTGTCGGTGGGAGGAGGGAAGAAGGTGGAGGGAGAAGTGTTCTGAAGGTTTAGTCTAACTTTTTTTTCCTGCCTTTTAGTTCTGTTAATAAACTTCTTTATTCTTTTAAGGTTTAAGTTTTGTGCCTGCTTTGCTTTCTCCTAATTCTTATCTCACAGAAGGAAAATAAGTAAGTAATGGGCATTTTGAACCAAACCACTACACTAAAATTGGTGTTTCTGCCCGGTTACCCAAACTGAACCCGCTACAGTAACCAAAGTAAAAAACTGGTTTGGACATACTACATTAACAAAGTATAGTCCTAATTGTTCTTTCAGCAGTTTTCCTAGAACATGGGAAGAAGCATGATGCTGATCAGATAATAATTACCAAAGAAATAATGTCAGGGCGCAATTTACTACAAATTATAAAAATTTATTTTAACCAAGTTCAAATGTCTCCTTTCTTTTCAGCAGCCAGTGAGACCATATTATATAAGTATCTCCAGTAAAAATAAGCTAAGAATGCTTTCCTTTTAAATAGATGAAAATGTTTCAGGAAGTTAGGAAACACTTATTCATACATACTGATATTTGGCATTACTTTCAAAGAGCTTAAAGCATAAACAACATTTCTTAGCAGGTAGCCACAAGTTAAAAAGAAAAAAAAGTGCTTCTAGTGGAACAAGAATTAGCTCAAGACTAAGAAAGCATCATTCCCTAAATTAATAAATTGCACAAAAATACAATTTGACATCCTACATAATGTCTCTGAGTGTTTCTTTGACACAGATACATTCATCAAATTACACCAGCCTTTAGATTTTTATTTCATTAAGAAGTAGGAGGAAAACTTCACCTTTGAACATGACAAATGTCACTATGAGGGAAAATGGACAATGACTGATCACTCAATAACCAGAGATCCTTCTCCTGCTTTGTTCCCATCATCTGTACTGCAACAGCAGAAACAAATATTGAGCTGGCCAGAAAAAGAGATGAATTGTGATGTGTGCACGTCTAGTGCACTAAAAAGGTGCTTTGGAGACAGATTGAGAGAAGTACAGGGACAGCCAAGCTTAAGAGATTTGGCTTTGCAAACACTGACTGCGAGATGGCCACACTTTTATTAAACACAGGCAAAGAATGATGAATACATGCCTGGGACACTGCAAAGACATTTTTCCTGCACTCCTGGGTATGTGCCTGCTGTGTAATTGTCAGATGTCAATGTAGAGTCACAAAAACCCGTCCCGGAGTGGAGATATAGAAGCAGAGTGCCTGGAGACACCCATTCAGAAAATCAACATGGCACAGCAGATTGCTCACATCAATTCCAGATCCATTGGTACTCGTGATCTCTACATATGCACCTAATCCCATGCCAGTTTTAGCCAATATGTCAACAAAATATAAAGGCAAATGAAAAAATAAAATTTCCGTTTAATCTTTCAGGGTTCTTTAGTTAGTTTTTCTTGTTTGTTTGTGGTTTGATTTTGGGGTTTTTTCTTATAAATATCCCAAATAGGTTATATTCATAGAATACAAGTTTAGAAGGAAAAAAAAAGTGAACAAAATTTCAGTGATCACTTTTGTCTCTGCCTCTTAATTTCCTTTCTATTAAAAAACCTGAAAGCATAACCAAACCAGAACAACATTTTAAATTTACATAGCCAGAATTTTCATACTTTTCTAGGTATCCTTGCTATGTTCACAATTAACCAAATTAATCCCAATTTTCCGGAGGTTTTAAGAGCACCGAGGAGTAGTTGATTTATCTCATTGCCCACTCTCCCATTTATTAACCTCATTATTTCACTCTTCTGCAGTTTACTAGCAGTAAACAAATCCCATGTGAGACCAAATAAAATACTTTTTTTATGTAATGTTAATGCTACTGTCTTTATAAATCTCCAATTCACGGCACAGCTTTAGCTCCTTACTGGCTTTGATTTACGAGTGGGTTGACCTGGGCCTAACCCTGTCAGTTTTACTTCTGAGACAGTCCTTAGGATTACACATCCCTGATCTGGCAAATTCCTGAGAGGAAAAAAAATTTAACTGAGGAAGGCTCTCTCTGACAAGTGATAAAGCCCTGTTCTTTTCAGGTTGCACTAGAGATGGGGTTATGGTCAGAATTAATTGAGAGAGACACAGGGACAACAAAAAAAAAGTCACGTGAGGGAAAAAAAAAAAA